>RXPK01000181.1:0-263775 GCA_004143645.1 Protaetia brevitarsis | reverse complement strand
TGGAGACTTCAGGGCCCCTTGAGGATAGTTAGAGCTAGCCATGCGTGGGCACATCCGCAAAGTTGGAGAGCATTGACTAGAGTGGTTCATTCCGAAACCTGGGAAGGAACACATACTTATCACCGAAATCATTCAGACCATTCTCACATCTCTTATCTGAGACTATGAAAAAAATTATACACAAACATTACAGAAGAATACTTCGAGATATCCTCCTGCATTCCTCTGCAAGGGCATTACCCAAAGGCAAAATCTGGGAGGCTGCCCTTACATAGTTTGTGGGAGACCGAAGGAGCCTACATCAAAGAATATTGCCGCTTCAGCCTTCTTATAACATAGAGGGCCGCCTTTATAAACACATCACGCCCCTTCGATTAAACCGATCACTATGAACGAACAATTACCACACGACCTAGCAAGTTGGTTGGCATGCAAGAATCAATGGTCTATGCAATATTAATAAAATACGCCAGGACCACAGAGGTTCCCAAGGGGATACGTCACCACTGCGTGAGCTTTCGTGTGATTCTCTCATATCAAAACGACAAAGGAATATGGCGCAGGGTACGCTGATGACATTGTCATCGTAGCTAGGGGGAAGTTCCCAGGGTGGTGGCGGGCATCATGCGTAATGCACTGCGAATGGTGGAGGATGGTTGCCTTCACCAGGACTCACATTAATCCACAAAAAACAAATTGGTTGCCTTTACCAACATGGAAAACTCAATGATCTAGCGCATTAGACTGTTTGGCAGGATTTACAATTAACCAAGGAATTAATAGTATCTGGGTTTACCCTTCATGCAAAACTGACTGGAAAAACTCAGTTTATTAACGGACCAGGCCACGCAACTATTCTGGCGCTGCAGGAGAGTTGCTGACAACCTGGGGATTAAAGCCGAAGGTGATCCATTGGCTATATACTGCCGTGATAAGACCAGCGATAACATACGGGCATGTCTGGTGGTAGAGACGGAAGTGTCCTCCGCAGCGATGCTGCTAACCGCTGTCAGAGACAGGCATTCTGTGGGTATCACTGTGCAACTAACAGTACAGGACCGCTCTTTTGGAGCCATTTGGGACTCCCCCGCGTAGGACTTTTTGTGAGGCGGATGCATGAATGCGATCCTTAGACTGAAACCAACAACCTGTGGCATCCAACTTCAGTGTGAGAGACACACTTAACTACGGAGCGCTGCTGACGGCCATTGCTATAAATGCCACGGACAGCATGCACCCGAAATTATCTTCACTAAAAGGTGAAATCTCCATACCGAACAGAGACCAGGCACGTAGTGAGATCATGCTAACGAAAACTGGACACGGATGGATCCAAATCTAGCCAGGACAGGAGCGTTATTTGTGCCGTCCTAATCAAAGATATTCATAAAGCCTGGGAAACAACCAACGTCTTCCAGCAGAGGTATTCGCCTGTCAGCTGTGCAGAAATGATTGCAAAGGCGGTACATATGAGGAGAAAATTATATATGACTGACAGCCAGCTGTCATTAGGCAGTCTCAAACCCGTAAACTAGGTCAAAACTAGTTAGGACTGCAAACGATCCTCAATGCACTGGCACAGACAACACGTGTCTCTGATTTGGTGCCGGACATAGGATATAAAGGCAACGTAACGCGATGAACTAGCCAAGGAGGCTCTAAGAGACACTTCATGGTCCGAGCCCGTATGTGGATTACCAAGGATTCCCAAGAAGGGAGATCGTACCTGTTAGATAAAGAATACAAAGAAATGGAGTCGCTGAAGGCCAACTCCATACCAAAACTATAGGGATGGGATGGTAGTTTCTCTGATCCTACTCAAGCGCAGTAAAAAGAAGTTAAAACCATTACTGTGTAACTGGACACTGCATTCTGAAAAAGCATCTATACAACACAGGCCGTGTAGCGAACCGTGGTGCAGAGATCGCAATATGCTCGATAAAAATTCGCATGAGACACTAGAGGGTGTCTCAGGGGAGTACTGTTCACCACTGCTGTGGAGCTTGGCGTGGTATGATCTCGTTCAGATCATTAAACGACAAAGGAATATGGACGCAGGGTACGCTGATGACATTGTCATCGTACTAGGGAAGTCCAGGCGTGTGGCGGCATCATGCGTAATGCACTGCGAATGGTGGAGGAATGGTGCTTTCACAAGGATCACAGTTAATCCACAAAAAACAAAGTTGGTTGCCTTTACCAACATGAGGAAACTCAATGATCTAGCGCATTAGACTTTTGGCAGGAGTTACAATTACCAAGAATTAAAGTATCTGGTGTACCCTTGATGCAAAACTAGCTGGAAAAATCATTAGTTAACACAACGACCAGGGCCACGCAACTTTCTGGCGCTGCAGGAGAGTGCTGACAAAACCTGGGATTAAAGCCGAAGGTGATCCATTGGCTATATACTGCCTATAAGACCAGCGATACATACGGGCAGTAGTCTGTGAGGAGACGGAAGTGTCCTCCGCAGCGAAGCTGCTAACCGCTGTCCAAACAGCATGCTGCGTATCACTGTGCAACTAACATACAGGACCGCCTCTTTGGAGACCATTGTGGACTCCCCCTGGAACCTTTTGTGAGACGGAGGCAATGAATGCATCCTTAGACTGAAGCCAACAAACTGTGCATCCCAACTTCAGGTGATAGGACACACTTATACTACGGGCACGCTGCTGGACGGGCCATGCTACAAATGCCCACGGACAGCATGCCACCGAATTATCTTCACTGAAAGGTGAAAATCTCCATACCGAACAGAACCAGCACGTATGAGATCATGCTAACGAAAACTGTTACACGATGATCCAAATCTAGCCAGGGACAGAGCCGGTATTTGTGGCCCAGTCCTAATCAAAGATATCATAAGCCTGGGAAACATACAACGGTCTTCCAGGCAGAGTATTCGCCCTTGCAGCTGTGCAGAATGATTGCAAAAGGGGCTACATGAGGAGGAAATTAATATAATGACTGACAGCCAGGCTGTCATTAAGTCTCAAACCTGTAACTAGGTCAAAACTAGTTAGGGACTGCAAACATCCCTCAATGCACTGGCACGAGACAACACGTGTCTCTGATTTGGTGCCGGGACATGAGGATATAAAGGGCAACGTAATCGCAGATGAACTAAGCCAAGAGGCTCTAGAGACACTTCATGGGTCCATAGCCCGTATGTGGATTACCAAGGATTCCGCAAGAAGGAGATCTGGACCTGGTTAGATAAAGAAATACAAAGGAAATGGAGGTCGACTGAAAGCCAACTCTCATACCAAAACGGTGATAGGGGTGGATGTAGTTTCTGATTGATACCTACTCAAGCGCAGTAAGAAAGAAGTTAAAACCATTACTGGTTGTAAGGACACTGCCTTCTGAAAAGCATCTATACAACACAGCCGTTAACGAACCGTGTGCAGAAGATGCGGACTACAGGAGGAAACGAGCTTACATGTAATCGCACATGTGAGGACTGAGACTCAGCAGAAATATTTCGGAGAGATCTACTGGAGCCCTCGAAGGTCCTCAAGTTTCCACTGGCAATATACTGGCTTTATAGAGAACACCAACTGCTCGAGTTGAAATAAGAGAAGTCAATAGGGATGGTACAATGAGCACCAAGCTCAGTCTCCGCATCAATGCCCACCTCAACTGAAGAATGAATGAAGTATTGAAAATGCATTAGTAATTAAAATGGAACAGTGTAGAACTGTCTGGCGGATGAGAATTGGTTATTTATTATCTAGAGTGCGTAGATATCATTTACAAGTGACAACTTATTATTATTTCGATTGAACGGCTACCCGTTAAAGCGGTACGGTTATCAATTGTAATCCATCGGCTTATCTGTTGAATTCATATATATATTTTTAATAACTCAAACTAAACCTAACATATCTAATTAAAAATTTGTCGTCCTAAATTATATGGCTGACAGTACAATATGTATACAATAAATTGTAGCTTACAAGGCGCATATAGAGTTATTATAACAAGAACAAAAAATAATTTCTTAGACGCATTGAAAGGATTGAATAAGACCAGACTGAAAGCTTTAAAATTAAACTGCATTGAACCGAAATTGTTCACATGAAAAAGTGTATCACAATACGAGTTCATCAAATCATTGATAAAAGATTTTATAAAATGATGACGGAATTTATTGAGTAATAAAATCATTCATTGTCTAAATGAAACTAAAATCATTGATAATGAAATGGTAACTTGATTGGCCCAATGAAATATGTTGTTATTATAACGAACACCAGTTTTGTTTTAAGTTTATTTGATTTACTGAATAACCATGAATTATTAACTGTATGTACAAACTCC
The DNA here is from genome assembly GCA_004143645.1 of Protaetia brevitarsis. Classification (NCBI taxonomy): domain Eukaryota; kingdom Metazoa; phylum Arthropoda; class Insecta; order Coleoptera; family Scarabaeidae; genus Protaetia; species Protaetia brevitarsis. The sequence continues at coordinate 259,446 of RXPK01000181.1, read as the reverse complement.
AGTAGAAGAAATGCTGATCGCGAAAAATTGTAAATACTTTGAATGTAACTCATTGGACAGCTTGGAAAATTCTTAAGGACAATTTGTTGTATCCATACCATATTCAACGCGTTCAGGCACTACTACCTGCTGATTTTCCTCGACGTATTGCATTATGTCAATGGATATTGCAAACATTAGTTCGCATCCCTCTATTCCTGACACAGATTATTTTTACCGATGATGCCAGTTTCTCAAGAAATGCAATAAGGAATTTTCATAATAACCATATGTGGGCAGATGAAAATCCGCATGAGATATTCGAAGATCGTTTTCGTTGAATGTTTGGGTTGGAATTGTGGTTGACTATCTAATTGGACCGGTATTTCTACCAGGAAGACTTACTGGCGTGGTGTACCGCAACTTTTTGGAAGCAACGCTGCCTGAGTTTTTGGAGGATGTACCATACGCGACAAGAATTGCAATGTGGTTTATGCATGCTGGTGCACCACCACATTTCAGTTTGGTTGCTCGTAATTTTTTAACAGCAACATAGGGAGATCGCTGGATTGGTCCGAGGTGGGCCACACGCATGGCCTGCTCGATCCCCAGACTTAAACCAACTAGATTATTTCTTCTGGGGATCATTGAAGTCAATAATTTACGCTACTCCAGTGGAGAATTTGAACGATTTGCGAAATCGGATAATTGCTGGATTTGAGAAGAAACGACGCTGGTGTGTTTGAAAGAGTTCGACGGTCAATGACGAGAAGATTGAATGCTTGTATCCAGGCTGGGGGAAGCCATTTCGAACATTTATTGTTGATTGAGCAACTTTACATGTACTTTTTGATAATAAAATGTTGTTACTGTCGCAAATTTTGTTCGCCGTGTATCTTCGAAACAAAGGGATTTTTCAAAAATCATCATGGGACAACATATTCTTAGAATATGCCAAGGAATAACCCCTTGAATTTTTGCGGCATGTTTACCTAACACCCTGTATAGTAGTTTCAAATCGAGCAGAACAAATCATCAAAGCGACACTCAGAATGCGTTCCTATGTATGCATTTGGAAATAGAAAATAATAACAAAGGCTGTAGTCACTGCTTTTTCAATTTGTAGTACGGTTCTTACATACTTGAAATTGGATATTGCATATTATTAACATAGGAATTGTTTTTCAAACGTTTGTGAGTTAACTTTAATGGTTTTATGACTTAAAAAAAACTCACCTGTAATGAAAGCAAAAAGAAGTGTTGGCCTGTACTCGTTAGGATCACGAAGAAAATAGCCAGTACCAATTTCCTTGGTGATCTTTGTCACAATTCCAGTTTAGTGCAGTTTAGTCGAGATGAATTACATTTGCAAAATCTTTCACATTACTTGCCAAGTATAAACTGATAACTGATTCATTCCTATGACTGTACTACAGCTAATAATAAAGTAAAGACTTATCAATTCTCAATTAATTCAAAGTAAATTTAAACGAAGTGCAGTAATTTACATTAAAAATCCTAAGTGTAAACTGCGCGTAAAATCTTTCACCCACCTTCATATTTCAACCGTATTTCAGTTTATGGGAATTACAAGTATTACCAGTTTTAACCAGTAATAATTACATACGGAATTTCAGTATTTTTTTTTGTTAGAGCAATTTCCGCTGATTCACACTTCCTTTACGTACCTACCACGAGTGCCAAAATTCTGTTTTTTTATGTGAATGTAGGTGAAATTGCTTGAATAAGTGCCTGAAGCATAAAGCTTTGTAAATAATTCTTGTTCTCACTTATTTTTTTTTAAGCGGGCTTAAAAGGATTTAAATGAATGAATCTGCAGATGCTCAATAATTGAATTGGGTATGCGTGAGCGGTAAAGATAGGAATCGGTTTTGTTTATTGTTTGCGTTGGACAGCTCGCTATGTGTTCTGGGCAAGCATCTATTTATCTCCGTTGGTTAGGTATGGGATCGCGGAAATTTTAGTTTGCGATGTTTTCCTGGACTCATCACTAGTTAATACGTAGCCCGCATCCATTTTTATCATAACTATAATAGAGCAATGTTCGAAAATAACCGGTATTAAAGATTATATAGTCGCTTAACAATATATGCATGTGTATAATGGTACAATCTGAACACAATATATAAGAAATTACTATCGTCATTAACTTTACACATCTCTGAGACGTACATTAACGTAGAAATTTGCAAAATTTCTTACGTTTAAGGAGGTATTTGCCAAAATTTAAATAATTCTATGTCTGAACAGCTCCTGGATGTGTTATTTTATTAAAAAGAACTCTTTTAGATTATGAGAATCACACACGGAATTTTCTTGTATTCAATCAAATAATTTGGTTATAATGTTTATTTGAAAGCACAGTTAAATTTGTCAATTTAATTACATATGTATTTACATTGAGGTAAAAATAAATAGGGATTTTCTTCCTATATAGTATCTAGAAAATACGGTTGACACTTATATGTAGTACAGAAATTATCGCATAGGCGGCGTTTCTCCTATTTCATTCCAGCAACAGAATATATTCAGCACAAATAGCATGACCAATACGATTATAACATATTAATCTGGCATATTTACTAGATAAACATCTAAAAGGAAGCCGTGATCATTGAAAAGACGACTGCCTTCATAGCACACTGTGGTGAAGGGGGTAATCCCTTTGATCAACCCCCAATACACGGATTCCTTTAAATCAATCAAAATAATTACCGCATTTTATTAAATTGCCATAATTTGTTTGTTTACAGCAAAATACTTCTAACTATTCGCTCACGCAAACACCAAAGAGAGATTCGTTGAATTAAATATTCATTTAAATGGAATATTCGAAATTTGATAGATTGAAACATAATATATATTTGAATTAACTGAAATGATTTGGTTAATTTGGCCAACGTTACTAAATTATTTCGACAAAATTATTTTGTAGTCTGAAGTAAAAATTTGTTTACCACTATGTAAACGAATAATTTTGTTGGATAAAGCCAAGTTTGATTCACGCAACCAAGTCGTTTTCACCGTTTAGAAACGAGATGCAATGCCAGAAAATTTGTAGTATGTATACACACAGTCTTTGTGAATTATTTATTTAAAACCCTGTATACTGGAAAAAAAATTCTCTAAAAATTAATAAATAATAAATAAAACTATTATTGACAAGGAGGGGGATAAAATATATGTAATAAAAAATTCCTTTCACAATATTAAATAAATGTCACTTCTATTGTTACTACGGAAAGCATTAATCCGTTTTATTGTTATTATTATTATTTATTTTAGCAGTTACATACTTTTTCCGTGATACACACCGCATAAGTAGCATATCATTTTTGATATCCTCTCTTTGGTATAACTACAAAAATCGCAGTATTTCCTCATCTCTTTTCTTTAGTTTTAAAAAAAACTTCAATATTTTCCATCAATGTTTGTTTCGATAATTTTATCACGAATTGAAAATGACTAGCGGCTTGGTATTGAATATACATCCTTACATCAACAATTGCCCGAGGCAATAACGTGTGAATTTATGAAAACAATATCCATGGTATTATAAACAAATACTTGACACCGTTGATCGAATATGCTTGAAGTTCCTCGATGGAATTACAATTTAAAATGTCAAGTTTTTCTCATATTTTATTAAGGGCATCATTTCTGTGGAATGTAGATAATAAAGTTACCAATTTGTCGAAAATCTCTACGAAATATAAAGAATTATGAGCCGATTTCACACCTGAAAGCTAGGGAAGAAGTTGAGTTTTCCAACGAGATACTGCTGAACCAATTGTTAGCTGTTGTATTATGATTTGAAGATTATAAATGTTGAAGAACTTCAAGCCTTCTAGTTCGCCCTTACTTGGTGAGTTTTGGGTTAGCAGTTCGCTTTATATAAAAAGTGGACCTTTAATTTTTTTATATAAAGCGAGCTGCCAACCCAAGGCTCATCAAGTAAGGGCGAATTGGAAGGCTTGAAGTTGTTCAACATTTATTTCCTTCAAATTATAATATAACAGCTAACAATTGGTTCAGCAATATCTCGTGAGCTGCCAATCCAAGGCTTTTATTTTTTTCATTTGCGACCTACGGTAAGAGGTTTTTTTTTTTTTGTAAACGATGTTTACCTTCTACCACAATCGCGTTCGTATCTAGTAATTAAAGGTACAGAAGTGAAATCAAAGGAGCATTTTTCAGGGGATTTACTATAGATGCCGATTTCAATTTCATGTCGAAGAGCAAGCATGTATGCAAAGGCAAATAATGGTGTGGAAGTATTGTAAATTTTTCAAATCGTCACTATCTAAAACCAAAAAAAGGTGAAAATCTTTCCACTTTTTGGTACCAATAACACTTTTTAATTAATTTATCATGATCAGCCAGGGTCTGCTATCACTTCGGCCTATTTATGCCATGTAATATTTCTCATCGGGAATCGTTGGTTTCGTTGTAAATATACGCCTAGGTCTTGTTGCAGAAACATATTATAAAAACAAATACACAAAAGTAACAGGTTTCTTCATACCTGATACCAAATTCCAGGTGAGGATAATATGCTATTTACCAAAAACAATGTGATTCGAATAGAAACCATGTTGGTTCTTCTGGCCAATAAACATCAGCATGACGATTTGATTCATGGTGGAATTACATAACATGATTTCTAACCTATTGCTGACAGAACCAGGCATTGACTAAAGAACGAATAATGAAAATTCAAGTATGGAAGATGAAAAATTATTTTCAAAACTACAATTTAATTCGACTGCTCAATAACATCAATTGCGATTTTTACATATATGTAAAATGCAACCCAGAATACCTAGATGAGAAATATACCACCATCACAAAAGTGGCGGAGTCTTTCATAAGTAAATGTTGCCACTACTGCTAAATAGTAAAAATGAAATTTCCCTACATTTCCAGGAATGCCAGAAGAAACGTTTTCTATTTTTGTTCTCTAGCTTTGCAGTCATTAGAAACCCTATTTTATATAATTTTGAAGTTTTAACACTGCTTAGAAAATCTTAAAACGTAAATTTTGTGAAAATAAAGAAGCAACGGAAATGAGAAAACTAAAATAAAACATATGTGAATGTATATTATAATTAGCTAACCAAAACAACCCAATAAAAAAAAAGAAAAAAACACTAGCTTTTTTTTTCTTAAAAGTATATTGTATCATCTTTTTTTTTAATGCTATAGAATATACTTTATCTTTCGAAGCCTTTAAAAATGTTTGCGTTGGAGCTTCTTGACTTCTAGCTAAGTCACTGCGAGCAATCCATTTCCTCATTCTAGTCATAAAAGGACTTCAGAGTTTGTTACAAAAAAAGGTGACATTTTAATACCTTTTTCAATTGTGAGACCAACCAAAAATCTGAGGGTTCCAATTTGAATTAAGACGAAATTAAACTGAAGATAAGCAAACATTTTTTATTCTATTTAGTTTTTCTGTATGTCAGAGAATACCAACATTTTACGTGAAATAAGACAACGCATCTCATAAATTTTAGACAAATTTGTCATAACTTAAAATATAGGTCAGAATAAGTTAATTCCGAAAAAGAAAACAAGCTAACCAAGCTCTAAGGGATGTACAAATTGTCGCAGTTCATCTCAGTTTGAACTTACCGAACCACTGAAATAAATTTGTATATACAGATTAGGCAACACAGCGCGAGCATCATTAATGACGTGCACCTCTGCTTAAGATGTAAAGGGTGTATCAAGAAAATCAATTTCTTTTCGTTTTGACCCATATAGGTATATAGTTATTGCTATGTGATCTTGACTTTTTCCTCTAAACATTTGTCGTCATTATCTACACAGTGATTTATTTTCATTGGAAATGTGCCCAATTTACATTTTTTTATCGCCAAAACACCAGTTGCATGGTATGTCATTAAACAGACATAAAACAAGCTTCCTCTGAAGTCACACACAAGACATTTCAAACATTCGCGGGTATTCGATCATTTAACATAAATTTACAATGCATCCTTCCACGTAGGCGGATTATGAAAAGGAATTCAATGTCATGGACGAAAATAGATATCCAAAATAATGATTTTCACTTGGAAATTCAATTAAATATCCTGGGCCAAATAATAGAATAATTAATTTTCTGTCAGATTTACCATACGCTATTCTTTAACTAAAATATTTAGGTACCTTTATCACGTCCATCTACTTGGTATATTATTAATAACACTCTTCTGGCTTAACGATGTTTTTTTTTTTATCAAAATAGGAAAATGGAGTATCATTAAGGTATTTTATACTACATTAATGATAGCCTTATTATTTTGTGAATGTCAAGAATAATATCCGTATACTACATTATTTATAGTTTAAGTTAAATATAGCTTATTTGAGGTGTTAGTTACTAATTTAAAATGGACACTGCACTGCGCTGCGTTTTAAGGAAACTGCTTCAATATTAATTATTTTATTTATCCATAAAAGGACTTTACAGTAATTTAAAAACTAGGTAATAACATAAGATACAAAGGGTGTCAAAAATACGTATTGCTGTGTACTGATGGTACCAGCATAAATGAAAAGTGAAATTAAAAATGAAAAAAAATAATCTAGCTAGCTCAAAGGATAAAAATATTAAAGGGCGCAAAAGTGCTCTCAAACTCAGGGTTATACTCACAATAAAACCTATCATGAAAAATAAAATGTGGGTGAAAGTAATCAAAAATAAAAGAACTGAAATTTTGAATGACGTTAACAATCATTAATTTTTATTGTTATAAAAAAAAACATTTAAATACAATTAACACAGGAAAAATCAAACCTTGGACTGAGAGTCCTGGCCAAAATCAAAACCTGCTTGAATCTAATTTACTAAAGCATAATTCAAATCCTTTAACAAAACAAAGAGGTAAATTTGTTCTAGAAGAAAATCCTATTTCACAAAAAATCCACGTGGTTTCAAAATTTAAACCAAACAAAATTAATTTAAACGTGGACAAACAAGTGTAATAAAATTGAAATTTAATCACAAGCACAATGCTTCTTTTCACCTAATCCGAGGTGATTAATTACTCAAAACTAAATTGAAAACTAGAAAACGAAAAAAAAATTAACTCTTTACACTTAAAATTCCTTCTAAAACAAATTATAATAACTGATCTTACATCCGACTTGTGTACACAATAAAATACAACAGCAATTATTAAAGAGTGAGTTCCCTGATTGATGAAATAATATCAAAATAAACGAAACAAATTTTAAAATCAAAATGAAATACCAAAATGGCAGCAATGAAAATAAATTTACATGAACTTACTTCTCGGCATCAAATCAAGTAACTCAGGCTCTGGGTTAAACACGGTCGCAGACATATAAAATTTACAATTGCGTGCCAAAGCAGCGCATGAATCGCAAAGAAAATAAAAACTAGAATATTACAATGAACTATATACAATACTGGTAAACGCAAAATGTACAACTGAATGAATTTAAATTTAAACAGAACAATTAAAATAATTCCAACAATCAAATCAATTAACAAAATCTTATCCAAAAATAAAACATTAATTTCTGAGAGAATCTGCCCGACGCATTGACAAAGATTAATCTCTATTAATAAAATAACACTGACTTTACGAACCCCGGGGTGCCAGACCACAGCAGTATGTACCATATATCTTTCTTTGCTATGGACTTTATAACGTAGAAAGCTTGTGCACCTTTTAAAATCAACTTGCGACCCATCAAAGAGAATTTATCTGCTACCATATATAGGTAGTTCACAGGAAAGAAAAATCCCATATGTATTATGTTGCCATAACGAATTACTAAACTTATACTACACATATGACGTTAGTATTTTCCATCTTCGCCTAAAAGGACAGGTTTATACATTGCAGATAATTGTCCAATATACAAGCCAAAGTTAAATCTAATACAAAATTAACAATAATCTCGTTGAAAATTGAGCAAAAAATACTGCTGTGGATGTGAATGACGCCAGTCCCAAATACAATTCGGTTGTGAACCCATGTCAAATGACTCAGTAGTAGTAGTCTTAGGTTATGATTTATTTCGAAATTTTGTAACTAGCTTTTATTAGTAAATAAAACTATTTAAAGCAAACGAACATGTAGACTTCCTGGTCCGTTTGTCCGATACTACCTGCTAGCCTTCTGAATTAGACCCGCGTGCTGGATCTTCCCTTGGCCGACATTTCGTCCACACTCCCAAAGGACATCTTCAAGGTTGCTGCTACTGCTGTTTCCCAATTCCAGGTCAACGGCAGTGGCAGCAGCCCTGAAGATGTCCCTTGCAAGTGTGGACGAAACGTCGGCAAGAGGAGGATCCAGAACAGGGTTCCAGCTCGGAAGCTTACCAGATAGGACATTTTAAAGCAATTCCTTCTAGTTCTAAATAATACTCTAAACGATTATGAAAGCTTGCAATTGCTTAAAAAGTTTGGTATCAATCCATTACACGCAGTGAGTTCATTCATTCATTCATTTGTTCATTAAGTTAGGGTGGGCACTTATAGTCCAGGCACTTGAGTTAGGTGCTCATTGTACCATCCCTATTAAATCTCTTACTTCCACTCGAGCAGCTTGGGGATCTCTATGAAGCCCAGTATCTTGCCCAGTGGAAACCTGAGAACCTTCGAAGGCTCCAATAGATATTTCTCCCTGAGTATTTTCAAGTTCTCATATGTGCAGATTACATGTAAACTCGTTTCCTGCTGTAGTTCGCATCTTATGCACCACGGTTCGCTTACTCGACCTGTGTCGTGTCAGTTACCAGCCCAATAATAGTATTAGCTTCTTTCTTGCTGCGCCTGAGTAGGTTATCATAGAATCTAGCATCCCCACCCGCTATTAGCGCTTTAGTATGAATTTGACCTACAGTCGACCTCCATTTCTTTGTATTTTCTTTATCTAACCAGGTCCAGATCTCCCTTCTTGCAGAGTCGTTAGTAATCCCACATAGAGCTTTGGACCTATGAAGTGTCTTTTAGAGCCCTCCTTGGCTAGTTCGTCGGCTATTACATTGCCCCTTATAGCCTCATGTCCTGGCACCCAAATCACACACACGATGATCCAATAAAATACTAAAAGAATACTAAAATTCTTCAATAAATTACTATTCATAAATAAAATTGAAATGTAATTGTCATTTTTTATTTTTTCCATTTTGATTAGTCGAATAAAATCTAATATTTTTAGAAAAGATGTATTCGATATTATATTTAGAAATTATTTTAAAAATATCGATTCCCTTTTGATACTATCGAATTCTACTCCAAACTTTTGACTTACACAGGATCCTATCTTATCCACACGGTAAATTTTTCCCCCTATGCTTAAATTGCGTCACCTCAACATCCACACTTCATTTCTCTCCTCAGTTTATACATGCATCCCTTTCTCCCATCAGCGTGGTAATCCTTCAAGATTCCCAACTTCGATCTCGCGGAAGTATGCTCGTTTTGTGGGCCGGATAATACTGCTGGTTTTTCGCTCACCTGAACCTAATATAGGACGCCGCTAGAATAGGGACGTACGCCATGAATAGATGTAATTTATTCCGTGCCAAATTTTCAATCTAACTTCGTGTGTGTGTATTACAGCTATCTTCTACTTTTTTTTCTCTTATTTCGGTTATCGACGTGACGACGTGTTAGGAGAACGTAAAACTGACAGACTCGCTCGCGAGGTAAAGTAAATTGTAGGGCAGCAGTGCTGATGGAAGTGAGAAAGGGTAATACCATTTTTTGAAATTTATGTCGTGAGTTGTAAAATGACGTACCCATAATACATCGTTGGTAACTTTTCAACTTAATAATAATTAAATTGGAACTACCCTGAAAATTCGGAGCATTGTTCATTTTCGCGAATTCCCGCAGATGGCGCCACCGTACCTCGACTAATAACTACACTGGGGAAGATGTTTTCGTGTTCTTGCTGGGACCATAGCTACGTGTGCCGTACTGCTTAGGTGAATTAATTAATTTTCCAAAGACGTATGTTGGTTGCTCTGTCCGCATGGACTACGTATTGTGTTAAAGATATCGTAATCCAAGAAAGTTTAGGAGTTCCGGTGTTTATGGTTAACGGAACTGAAATTGCTTTTAAGAAATTCGTGCATTATGTGCATCTAAAAATTTAGATTGTGTGCGGTGCAATTGCCGGTTACGTAAACATTCAAAAGTAACAAATTAATGTATTTCTTCTATTAACTCTAATAATTAGGAGGAATTTTTCTCCCCACGCAGGATTCGAACCTACATCATCCCGTTTACCGGACGAGCGCTTTACGAATTAAGTTAAGAGGAGATGTAAGTTCGAGCGTTTAACCGAAATTATGTCGATATTAGACCTTGAAAGGCCGACAGGACGGCAAATATGCAAGGATTGCAAGCTTTTTACAGTGAGAAATTAACAAATTAATATATTGCTGCTATTAACTGTAATAATAATTAGCGTTACGCTCGAACTTACATCTCCTCTTAGCTTAATTGGTAAAGCGCTCGTCCGGTAAACGGAAGGATGTAAGTTCGAATCCTGGATGAGGAGAAAAAATCCCTCAATACACTGGCACGAGACTACAGGTGTCTCTGATCTGAGTGCCGGGACATAAGGATATAAAGGGCAATATAATAGCCGACGAACTAGCCAAGGAGGGCTTTAAAAGACACTTCATATGTCCAGAGCCCGTATGTGGGATTACTAAAGACTCTGCAAGAAGGCAGATTTGGACTTGGCTAGATAAAGAAAGTGCAAAGAAATAGAGGTCGACTAGAGGTTAACACCTTACTAAAGCGCTAATAGTGGATAGGGATGTTAGATTTTCCGATAACCTACTCAGACGCAGCAAGAAAGAAGCTAAAACCATTACTGGGCTGGTAACTGATACAACACAGGTCGAGTAAGCGAACCGTGGTGCATAAGATATGACCCACGGGAAGAAACGAGTTTACATGTAATCTGCACATGTGAGGAATTGAAAGTACTCAGACAATATTTCGGGAAGGCCCTCCAGAGTTCTCAAGTTTCCTGGGCAAGAGACTGGGCTTTATAGAAAACACCAAGCTGCTCGAGTGGAAGTAAGAGATTTAATACCCACCCTAACTTAAAGAAGAAGAAGAACTACATATCTAGAGCACGCACAAGGCCAGTTACTGCAGAACGAATTACCTACGTGCACAAAACTATTGGGTGTAAATATAATATTATCCATTTATCTTACATTTACTTCATCGCATTGTATCTTACAGGTTATTAATGCAGATGACACTTTGCCAATATTGAAAAGAACGACGCTCTGGAAAATTTAAAAAGTTAGGATTTAAGTGGATGAAGCGAAGTGGCAATAGTGTTTTAATAGAACGGCAAGATATTTATTATGGAGGCGTCAATATTAAACAACATTCGGAAATTTCGTGTTAGTGGTAGAAAGAATATTTATTTGGATGAAACTTGGGTTAATGCAAGTCATACAAAGCAAAAAATATGGGCAGACACCACAGCACTCACTGCAAGACAAGCATTTGTGGAAGGAGTTTCAACGGGACTAAAAACCCTTCAGGAAAGGGAAAACGTTTAATTGTTTTACATATTGGTAGCGAAGATGGTTTCTTGAAAACGGTCTCCTTTCTCGAATCCAAGAAAACTGGAGATTATCACGAAGAAATGAACAGCCAAGTGTTCACGGAGTGGATGAGAAATGTGCTTCCTTTTCTGGAACCAAACTCTGTTATTATTATGGATAATGCTCCCTACCACTCAGTCAGAACAGAAAAAAAAGCCTATCATGGCATGGAAAAAGCAACAATTAATTGATGGTTTCTTGCAAAAGAATTATTGTTGACAACACTTTGTTAAAAGTTGAGTTGCTTGAATCTGCAAGAAAATATATTAACGATAATCCCATCCCATATGTTATTGATCAAATGGTAGAAGACAGTGGTCATACAATTTTAAGATTGCTCCCTTATAACTGCAATCTGAACTCATTGAGTTATTTGGGCTCAAGTAAAGCATCATGTCGCAGCTAACAACAAAACTTTTAATTACCTGAGGTGAAACCTTACTTATTAGGGCTTAACATTGTAGATAGTAGTGCATGGAGGAATTGCATCAAACATGCTATTGAAGAAGAAAATAAGATGTATCAACTCGACAAGTTTGTTGAAGATATGATCGAAGAATTCATCATAACAGCAAATACCTCATCATCATCAGATCTGTCATTAGAATCTGATTCTGAATGATAATTGAAACGTGCATTTTGTTCTAACTATTATATATTGAAATTGAAGTTTCCAGAAACGCAATTAAACTTACATTATATTTACGCATATGCTATATTTTCACACTTATACCTTAAGGTGTTTTTATCGTTTTTTATTGTTACCTCTGCTTTATAGTTGTTGTACAATTTTTAAGAAGTAAATTTGTTTCTACGTTGTATTTAGTGTAGGCATATTACTTGACAACTAACATTTAACATGTTTTAGTCTTGACTGATTTGTCCATAGAAAATTCATTTTAAATTATTATCCTAACATTATGTGTATTAATTTTTATCTTACTATACCACATGGTCACATGTTAATTATTTTAATCGTAATTGATTTTTATCCTCTATTGTGTTTTATAAATTAATATATTATACTTATAAGCTTAATAAAGACGAATTGCAATTGTCGAAACGTCGCATATGGAATAAGAATAAACATAGTTTCAACCGAGATTGGACAAGTTTTTTGGCTATCGTTAACTACCCCCGTAAGATTCCCGAAATGTAATGTAATGTTTATTTATTTACCATAGATCACAATTGACATCAATTTCGTCAAAAATAAAAAAAGTAAAACAATAACAGAATTTCAGTTGAGATTAGCAACCTCATTGTCAACACTTTACACAACATTTACAACATATAATACTATAAACATATATGTACTATGTACGTCTAGTGCTTAAGCGTTTAAATAATCAATAAAACTATAAAAACATTCATGTAAAAGGTACGCCTTAACTGAGGTCTTAAATTGTTTAGCATTCGTTAATCTTCTTATTTGTGAAGACAATTTGTTGAATGCTTTAATGGCTCTGTATTCAGGACCGCGTTCATATAAATGCGATTTATGAGACGGAATGCTCAACAAATCGGCATTCCTCGTAGACATATTTGAGTACAGATCAGTATTCCTAGCGAATAAACTTTTATTTGTAAATACAAACACGAGCAATTCATATATATATATATACAAGCACGGTAACGGAAGTATACGCAATTGTTGAAACAGCGGTTTGCAATGACTTTTAGCAGGTTTTTTTAACATAAAACGAATTATACGTTTTTGGCCGCGAAAGACTTCTATAAAATTAATTGATGAGCCCCAAAAAGTTATACCATACCGTAACCGTGAGAAGACATATGCGTAGTAAAAGACTTTCAATGTTTCAATGTCAACGCTATCACGAATATTAAGAATGGCAAAGCAGCACGAATTCAATTTCTTTTGTACCTCACTTATATGGACCGACCAATTCAGTGCGTCATCAATATGGATTTAGTTCTTGAAACAAACTGCACTGATTTGCCACTCATTGTTAAATACAAACTCTCATTTTTTCGATTATTAAAATGTAAGGCTACTGTCTTTTTTCATTTATCTGCAAACTATTCTGCCTGCTCCAATTTAGAATTTCGCTATTTGTACGACTGCCTATGGTTTTTAAATTCCACAATTTTCAGATGACACAATACATGTTGTGTCATCGGCAAACTGATACAAGCAGTCAATATTTACAAAGTGGGCAAGATCTGAAACGTACACCAAAAAAAGTGTAGGCCAAGGATTGATCCCTGAGGAACACCTCTCACTATATCACTAGTCGCAGATACACAACCTCTCATATGGACTAACTGTTTACGGTTACCTAAATTTATCTCAAAAGATTAAGTACTTCATCTCTAATGCCAATATTATGTAGTTTCCACAAATATTCATGATCAAGCATATCAAATGCTCTTGATAAATCATAATAAATTCCAACAGTTTCAATTTTATTATTTAAGTTTTGAATTAGTTTTTGCAGGAACTTATATATAGCTAATTCGGTTGATCTACCAGCTACAAAGCCAAACTGGGTCGTCGGTATTAAATTATATTTTGTTAAGTAAGATACTATTCTGTTATTTAAAATTTTTTTTAAAAAAAATTTTTTTTAAAAAAATGTATTCACTGTTACTTTATTTGTATTATTTTATCACCTTATATTATGACTATAACATTCTAAATAAACTACTAAAAGCGTAGTGATTTCATGTTATCCTTTCCTATTATTACAAAATTTTGATAACCAAACTTTTTCGCTTATGACACTGACAATTTGCAATTTGAATTTGCCGCTAATTTTTCATTCTTCAGTGTTATTTGGGCGCCGATCGCAGCGCTATCTACTGCATTCTTAAAGTGAATGGAGTATAGTTTTGACTGGTTTAACTAGGGTTCGAGACTGTCTTGGTAGCAGGCTGGTTGTCAGTTATTATGCTTATTTTCCTCCTGATGTAGCTCTCCTTTACAATCATTTTTGCACAGGCTGCAAGGGCGAATACCTCTGCCTGGAAGACCGTTGCATGCTATCCAGGCTTATCGATATCCTTTGATTAGGGCTGGGCTCAAGATACTGGCTCCTGTGCCCTGGCTGGATTTGGATCCGTCCGTGTACCAGTCGTCAAAAGCAATGATCTCACTACGTGCCTGCTCTCTGTTCGATATGGAGATTTCAGTGAAATATGGAGATTTCAGTGAAATATGGAGATTTCAGTGCCATACCGACCGTGAGCATTTGCAGCAATGGGCCGTCCAACACCGTAGCTGTAGTATCAGTGTGCCCTCCGACCCTAAAGTTCGGATGCCACAAGGTGTTGGCTTTCAATTTAAGGATCGCATTCATAGTCTCCACTTTCACATAAAGCTCCAGCGGGGGGAGGCCCACAATGGTCTCCAAAGTAGCGGCCCCTATGCTGTTGATTGCACCATTTCCAGCAATTACTTACGGACTATTTGAGAGCTAACTACTAAATATAAGAACATCAAAAATATGTTGTGATGTATCGACAGTTAATAAGTGGAGATAGATGTTGAGTATTAGAATTTCGTTAGATAAATTCACATACTAATAAAAACATAATATTATTTAATACATTATAGAAAATAAATACCACGCAGACCCCATATATTTCGGAAATTAAAGGATTGACCTGTAATAGAATTCGTGGAAACAGTAGCAATCGAAATAAAGAATTTAATCTCTGGAGCTTACGGACAACGGTGCACCAGTCGCAATTTGAATCTGAAAGGGGCCCATTGTCATCGACGAAAGCTTTGTTGTACCTGCCTTTGTTTCTGAGCAACGCACGCTTAGATATACATATGTGAATGCATCCGTAGCGCACTGTGGGAGGAGACGGTGATAGTCGCTTGCATCGAGCTTCAACTTGCGCTATGAAAGGGATTTTTCGGAATTTCCTTCATGCGCCAACTATAGATTGTATACATCCATGTTATTCACGTTAGAGGGAAATTTATCACCCTCATATTTCATCTTAGGAGTATGCGGATCGTTTTGTTTGGATATATATTAAAGTTTTTAGGTTTAGATTTTTGTGCAAGAATATGTCTTTATAACTTGAAATATGGCGATCGATTATGAAATTATCTATAAAGTGGTATAGAGGAAAACATAGTGCATGTTACCACACGATAAAGGACTAAAAGCAATAACAAAAAGTGTGAAGCACTAGTTTCCGGAAAACTTTTGTTTTCAAGTTGAAAGGATGAAAAGTTCCGTTTTTTTTTTTTTGGGAATATCTCATGAATAACAACATAAGCTAACGAAAAACAATGATTGAGGTTTAAAATTATTTTTTTATTAATTATCTTTTTGCGCTATTTTATGGAGTATTAAAAGCTTGTAGAAAAGAAAAGAAACAAGAAATACAACATATAAAGGACAAAGATGGGAATTTGATAACAGAGCAGGAAAAAAATATCAAAACGTGGAAAGAACATTTCCAAACACTATTAGATGGAAAAAATGAGATGGTCGAAAGTGCAACTAAACAAGTAGTAACAACAGAAGAAAGTAGTAAAATAATAAGCATTAATGATTTAGGAGAAGCAATACAAAACTAAAGAACGGTAAATCACCAGGATACGATAAGATAACATCGGAAATGGTAAAGAATATGGGGAATAAGGCAAAAGAAACAATGCCACATTTGTACAATAAAATATGGGAAGAAGAAGAGTTACCTGATGATTGGAAAATGACGCTGATTACTCCGATTTTTCAAAGAGGAGATAAAAAGAACTGTAATAATTACCGAGGTGTATCTTTAATAAGGACAGCCATGAAAATTTTTGAACAAATACTACAGAAACTCCTGAGAGAAGCAATTGAAGATACCTTGGAAAAATCTCAAAGTGAATTCAGGCGCAGTAATAGCACACAAGATCATATTTTTTCCATTAAACAAATTACAGAAAAAGCAATAAAAGAAAAGCGGAAGGTGCTACTGGCTTTCATAGATCTCGAAAAAGCGTTCGATAAAGTCCCAAGAGAAAAACTATGGAATACTTTAAAAGAAAGGAGCATAGACGATAAAACTATAAGAATATTACAAAAGTGTATAAGAACAATGTTAACGCAGGATAGCAAATAATAATGTATCAGATACCTTTACAACACAATCAGGACTACGACAAGGAGGAAGCCTAAGTCCAATATTATTCATAATTTTTATGGACGATATTATTAAGAAATGTACCAAAAAAAGTAAGAAATTTTGTGTTCCATATTACAACTTACAAAAAGTAGAAATCTCGGAAGGAGTGTTTGCAGATGACATCGTTATAGTTTGCCGAAAACGAGACAGATTGCAACACAATATCAATATATGGTATATAGAACTAGAACAAATGGAATGAAGCTAAACATAAACAAAACAAAAGTGATGGCCATAGAAATGAAAACATAGAACTTAAAATAGAGATTGACGGAGAGAATATACAACAAGTTAATACCTTCAAATATCTAGGAGTAACACTAGACGAAATGGAAACAAAGAAGCAGAAATAAATGAAAGGGTTGAGAAACAAAATGAATTTGTACTATACTTATGCAAAATAAATTCATAAATAAAAAGAAATATCACAAAAAAAACCAAAATTAAAGTATTTAAATCAATTATTAGACCCGTACTAACTTACGGCTGCGAATCATGGATACTAAATGAAAAACAAAAAAGTAAAATACAATAGGGTTGGGATATTTTTATCCACACACCAGAATCGCAATAAGGTTTACTTATGTTCTATAAAAACATACACTTACTTTCTTCAGTTTGTTGTTGCGCAGGGCAAAGTGGATAACACTGATAAAAGGGCTGCAGCATGCCCTAAGTTTCCACATTTGTCTCAAACAACAGCGTATGCCGTGATGAGAAGGTGTTCTTATATTGAGAAAATTACCGTTGCAAATCTACGGATGCAATACATGAAAAATTAAAATAATATGTAGAAATAGGTACAACGGATCTATCTACATATTCTACATGCATCACCATAAATCTGTCTTAATTTGGTAAAATCGAAATCTTCCACACGGGCGTTTACTTAATAATTATACCGTCCGCTTTAATGTAAAAGATCCGCTCATGGATAAAATATACTTATATCTCCTCATAACATCAATTAAGTTAGTTATCAGCTAACAGTATGCATGTTTCTTTTTAAATTTACACCTCAAATCTTAAAATGTAATTTTTTTTGTTTAACATTTTTTGTTTTGTATACGTTTAGGCATTTAAGGGTTACATCAATACCTAACATTTAGCACTATAAAAAATGTGAAGTAATCTTTTCATTTTTCGTAGTGCATTACAGGAATTCAGATATTTATTGGTTTCTAATTTATTTAAAAATTGCTCAGCAATCAATCGACTCATGCCGAAAATACCGGGAACTACTATAATTATTTGACTACTACGTTAACGATTTCCAACTGAAAATTTTCTGGTAGTTAGGAGCTCGTACAAGCGTTAAACTCTGACATTAACTCGTTGGAGGTAGGCGGAGGAACTCATTTTTCGGATAATTAAAGAAAAATATGGAAAAAAAGAACCGATCCCTCGCACAACATAAATACAGGCGTACGGAACAACGTAGCCAGGCTTGGTTCGTAGCGAGAGATAGACCTACCTCTCTATACTTAGATTTTCTGTGAGAAATCGCTGTAGGTAAATATTAGAATTTGGCTTTGTGTACATGTGTGCGCCTTTTTTCGTGTTTTCATTCAATGCGATACGATATAGACACACGCATAGCGAAACGTTTTTGAATATTAATGAGGAAGGCAGTGGCGTGCGTACTGGTGGAAGTTTTATTAAATATTAACGGAAATTGTGTAGCTTTACAGTTGCTATTTATCCGGATATTGAGAATAAATAGTTGGATACATATCGGTAGAGTCCTGGAATGAACTAAGAAGATTAATGTAAGAAGCAAGCACAGTCATGTTCAGTGTTGGGCAGGAATAACAATAAGCTGTTATTATAATCACTGTTTCTAACTCTTTCCCTTCCCGCGATGTTGTCAAATTAATTTTACAGCACCGGTGCTAAAAATAAAAAAATATCCAAATTTTCAATGCTGTCTTTCTTGGTGCTGTTGTGAAAGAAAAAATTTATCATTTAGAAAAATTCTATTCACCAAGAGCAGCTTTAAAATATTTGTTTTAATATAGTTTTTTTTTATTAATTGATATACTTACTAAACTAAAATATGCTCAAAACATTAAAATTGTGTTTATGCAACCCTGGTATATGGGATGTAATGAATAAATACGAAAAAAATAGGTGTAGTAGAAAGGGGCGATTCCTTTTGGAAAATTAAGGAAAGTTTGGAATAAAAAAAAACATTTAGGGGAGGGTGGGGCAAGATGGGGCCACGAGGCATGATGAGGACATCGTCTTATCTACAAAACGGCAGTAAGCATCTGTCAAATAATAGCAGTCCTAATATTGACAAGTGCTGTTTTATGTTTGTTGTAATGTAGGAAACTTTACTAGTCGTAATAACAAAGTTATTGCTGTTTGTGCGTGAACTTTGAAATTCCCAGAATTTCGTTATTATTTTGATGGTGAGTTCAACGGCTAGTATCGGAAGCATAAGTAAATTATTTACAACTACACTTTTTTGTGCTTATTAATTGACATGTATTGCATGTATTTTCTATAGTGTGTTATTTGTTTATTTCAAATATTTAATATGTTATTATAACATGACCAGAAAATGTCCCAAAGAGGCAAGATGGGGCTATTGGTATGGGGCAACATAGGGACATCACTATCTCACTCTTCAGTCTGGTCCGTTATGCCTGGAAATGCCATTATGCTTTCTCGAAGACATAATGCCTATATCTCATGTTAGGAATAAAGTACAGGTTCAATCAAAGCGTAACAAGGGAAAGACAACAATCCTTACAAGCACTACGTATAAAAATCTGCTACAAGAAAATAGAAGTCTGGAGAATCCCTAAGGCAACTAGAAGTGCTGAGGAAGAGTTAAAGGAAAAAGAAAATGACAAAGAAGAAAACAGGAGACATCAAGAAGTCGAATTTTGTAAGGAAAGCGAAGATATAGATTTTTAGAAAACGTCAAGGAAATAATCAAGTTCTTCTGTTGAGGAAGATGACGCTCAATGTTAGTATTGTAAGGGGAGGTATTGATACAATGCCATGGATGGCGAGGTTGGGTACATGGAGGCTGTGCGAATAACGTGGATGAGTTCGTCTTCTATTGTCTCAATTGTGAAGATTAAGTTTAATATTCTTATCGTTATTGTATTTTATTTTTATTTTAAGTAGTTCCGCTCTAAAGAGTTTAAGCTTTGTTCCTGCATGTTTTTAAGAATATTTTAAGAATCTATTTTTTTTACCTATTACCTAGATTTATGGTACGACCCATTCTTAACTGGAACCCCATCTTCCCCCATGGTGGGGCAAGATGGTGTATTTACACATTTCTTTTCAAAATTTTCTTACAACATCAAGAGTACCCATCGAAAAATTGTAAATTCATCCATCAGCAGATAAATGTTTAAAGATTACAACAAGCGTACTTAGAACTTGTATATCAATTTGCAATCCTGATGCAGTGTTCTAAAGCTTAATGTTCCCATCTTGCCTCACCTTCCCCTACCCATCTTCTGTTAAGATATAATCTCTTAAAGGGAGTACCAAAAAAGTAGTTTTTTTAAGTACGAAATATATGACAGAAATGAAATAAAGCAGAAGTTGCCTGCTACTGAGATAACACCTTTACAACTAATTTTAGACGTTTCTTTTTCTTCAATAATATGCTTTGGATAGCCTGATTCATTTTAAACAGGAAAAATAATTTAAATTAAATACTGTTAAGAAGCCGGGATAAATTGAATCAACGTAACGTAATTCCAAATTTTTTGACATGGTATTTATTTATTTTGTGTATTTTAGACATAGCGTTATTTTCGGATTCACAGGTGGCAGATGTGATTATTATTTTATATATTTATGTTCGGTTTACGACCCATAGGTACGTATGCCCGATAAAATCGATGGTGGTGTGCTTTTATTAGATATTATTCACGGTACAAATAATACGGTATGTTCGTTTTGAATCTCAAATTCGTCAAGTCCGGTCAGATGACGTAATTGAGGAGCGTATCGAAAACAATAAAATACATGTATGGTAAATAGCAAAATGTCAAAATCCAAATTATTCACAACTACCAATTAATGTAATTCAAATGCAGCTTTGCTTTAAAAAGCCCGTTTTAAGTTGAAATTTACTTATCTATCTTGTCGCCATCTAGTAGCGTCGTGTTTATTTCTACAATTGTAGCGAATTTCGTGTGTGTTTACAAAGTGTTTTGTGGTTTTTCTAGAAAATTAAATCGTGAAAACACCTTAACGTTTTTAAAATATGTTGCGTAACCCCGTCCGGAGTTTTTAAACTTATCTTTTCGCATTAACAAAACCCTCACGGTCGAAATCGATTTTAATATAATAATATTTATATATGTGGCGCCATTTATGCTCCTAACTGACGTAACTTTCGTATGCGCGTAAGCATACCGTATTATTTGTACCATGATATTATTAATAAAAGTAACCCCAGTTATGTAGAACGTGCATTGGATCCGTGCACCTGAAGTTTTCGTTGATCTTAACAGGTAGATAATTAGAACAGTGGCGTCATTAACGATTTATTATCCGTTAAAATTTGGACCTCAGTGTCGGCTTTTTATCTATTTCGTGTTTTATGTATTTTATATTTGTGTTAACTAATATATAACTTTATACTATTATACTATAATTATAATTACCTTAGACTTATAACTACTAATAAGTTATTGCATGAAACATAATTATATTTTGCTTTTTAACAACTTGTTTACAGATTACTAATCCGATGCCTTTCCTTGTCCATTATTATTATCTACTTTATCATGGAATTAGTAATAATATATAAATAAGTGTTCTTTCCAATCATTTATTTTTGAAATCACTGTCTACCGGTTTCGGCTTAAGCCATCTTCTGGACAACAGTACGTCTCAAAAAGAACTAGAAGCTACGTCATTTAAGTTCTAGTCTTCTAGTTCTTTTTGAGACGTACTGTTGTCCAGAAGATGGCTTAAGCAGAAACCGGTAGACAGTGAATTTAAAAATAAATGATTGGAAAGAACACTTATTTATATATTATTACTAATTCCATACATACCACCAATCTGAAAACTTTCAATAACTATACTTTATCATTGTTTCTATTTTATCCTTTTTTCAGTTCTGAAGGTTAACCTGTTAAATATTGTAATAGTTTAAATACATACGATGGTATTAATTGTTAACAGTTCTATACATTTTTAGTAGGCGAATGCTTTTATTTATCGTTCTACTATTTTAGTTATATGAATTGTATTGGTTGGTAATTTTGTAAAAACGATTCACAAAGACTATCTCTTACTCGTATCGATATGATAACATCTGTTAATTCCCGCTACGATTTAGCAGGTGTAAATATAATAGCATTAGCAACGTATATACAATTTGAATGAGAAATAAATGTATACAATAAAAACATATGTACGAACAATACCAAGGTAAATACAAATTCTCAAGGAATTATTATTATGACAGACTCCCTTAGTTTTTTACAAGCTATTCGTAAAAGGAAATGGTTTACCAAAATGTATCCTTTTGTGTTGGATGCCCTGTTGTGTTGCGCTGAATTGGAGGACCAACGTAAAACAATGAAGTTTTTATGGGGAAAGTCCATGTGGGTATTTCCCCTAATGAAAGGGTGTATTGTTTGGCTAAGGAGTCGATAGGTAATGATGAGCCCTTAGATCCTACTGTTTATTGCCGGAAAGTTGTTGCCAAATTTCATTTTTCTTCCTACGTAAGAAATAGGAAAGATGTTGTTTATTTGTCCTAATGGTCCAATTGTCCGGTTTAACGAGGTATTATTTTTGTATTAATATCACAATTTAAATGCACTCACAACTCAAAACTGGAAATATTTACACTTGTAGATTTTCCTATTCTAAGATCTGCCTGCATTTGAGCTTTGATATTGATCACACAAAAACATTCCACAACACCGTTTGTGCGATGTTTTTATATATTACAACTATAATTGGAGCTGACGTGACGTTGCATCCAACATAAAATTGTAGTTTTATCTTTTATACATCAAATAATTTCTGGATACTTGCGAATTGCAATGTTAAATCCTCATTACATGAAACACCTTTCTACTGACGTAAATAATTTATCATCCCCTACTGTTCTCCGTTATAAATGATCTATGTCTTCTGTTAGATGCTTTTTGAGCCTTTCTTTCCGGATATATAAGCGGAACGATATATTTGTTGTAGCAGTGATGCAGGAAATTCAACGCAGCTTTCGAGGCAGGTTTATATTTGTAAGAATCCCTTTTTTTTTCTAATAGACTTATTTCCGTTCGATGTGTTGTACATCTCGAGCAGTTAGAACTTATGGTAGTAAATATTATGGTCGTACAGGCGTGATGCTAGTAATTAATATTTATGTATTTGTTTTTGTGTTCTTTATATCGGAATAAAAGGATGCAAATTGGCGAAATTTGAAATTCGCTTTTATTGGAGTTTTATTCTTGGAATAATACTAGGCGTTTATAAAAGATATTTACAAATACCCATCACAGCCACGTTTACATATGCGATCGAGAATTCGTTCGCATTTTCGGGGCTATTAGTGATAAAAGTATAAACATCAACGGACAGTGTGAATATATCTCCGAAATTTGTATTTCAGCAATTCGCAGAAAAATTAACTTACTAGAAATAATGTAAAATTATGGTAGATAATCTAACGTACTGCTGTGTACTGACTGAAATAATTGAAAATGCAAAATGATTTGTTTGTTCAGGAAGATCCAAAATACACAACCTTTGAAATTTTTATGCACGTGGTTTCACAAAACTAACTATAAACTAAGCGTGGACAATTACTAAAAATTTACAAAAAAGAAACTAAATGCAAGAACAATGCTTCTACTCACCCAAACAAGGTGATTGATAAATAAAAATGAAATAGTAAAAATGAATCACAGAAAATTAACTCTTTAAACAGTGAGAGAAAAAACTAAAAAATATATCTTCCTAAACAAAAAATAATAATTAATCTTATATCTATAAAGTGCACACTTCACTATATTAACAATTATCACAATAAGAATTCCTTGATTGGCTATATTTTTACAGAAACAATACGAAATTTATAATAACAAAATGGATTACAAAATGGCAACAAAGATTTAAAAAATACGTCTACTCACGTCAATAGTCGAACAAGGAAGTCCTTGACAAAACTCTACAATTGTTTTTCTTGCAATAATCCCTCTCTCAAAATCGTACAACGCAGACGTAAAACCAATACGCCAATATTCAATAGAATCCGCATTAAACCTACACAAGCAAACAATAGACATTTGAATGAATGGATTAATTAAAAAAAAAACTTAACAAAAAAAAAAAAACTAAAATGATTCAATAAACTCTTTAACTAAACTTATACCAAACAAAATATAAATTGTGAAAAATTCTCGGTATATTGAACAACAGCTGTTTAAGCAAACAAAACAACCAATAAATAACCAGCAAATATGCAACACAAAATACACTCAGCAAGTTGGGTTGTCTAAACCACAGCAGTACGTATTATCAATGTGCTTTCTCTTACTAGTTATTTTTGTTCGCTACAGTACTTTTACATTTGTATAGTTTGGATTTTTTTTTCCTTTTTTACTTGGCACCCGCAGCTTAAGTAATTTTCACAAAAATAAATTATATTGTTATAAAATGACTATGATACTTTTTTTTTGGCTCCGCGCCGATGGTTAATGCCATCGCTGGAATCAATGCGTTCTCGTAAGTTCATGTTCACTTTATAGGGTAAATACGTATGGTCGGAGGCTTGCCTCCTAGGTGAGATCGTATGAGAACTCCCCATGCCACTCCCAGTACTAATAACTTGAGAAGTTTTGTTAGATCATACACAGAAATTGGATAAAATGAACGAAATAAGAAGCTGCGAAGATATTATCGATTGGCTGATAAGAAATTCTCCAACAATACTCTTGTTTTGATGAAATTGAAATAAACAATTATCTGTGTTATATCATGATATTCGGAGAATGTAAAACGCTAATAGAAATGTTAAATTTTATCAATAAGAACGGTTTATAGGAATGCATTTCGGAAATGAGTAAAATTATAAGTATTATGGTCGCTATATCGGTAACTTCTCCTTCAGTGGAGAGTAGTTTTTCAACACTAAAACTAATTAAAAAATACGGCCGCAACACGATGAATCAAAATCGATTAAGCAGTATATCCTTAGTATCAATTGAGAAATATTTATTGTTAGTACAAAGAATAGGTGAAATATTGGTTTGTTATAATTTTTAGGGCTTATTTTTGGATTAATATTACGTTTATTAAGAATTTATCTTAAGTTTTAATTACCTTTTTAGCTATCATCTCATCTATTTTCCTATCCAAGCAAGATTTCACATTCACCTCAAAGTGGTTCTTGCTAACAATAAGTTATATTTTATTTTAATCCTTTTTTTAATTTTTATTCTATATTTACAATGCTACAATAATAACTACAAACATATAATTTATTAACCGAGAAGATTTATTTAGGTTACAGTATCCTCCCTTGCACAAAAAGTCACGAGCCGCCACTGGTCTACCATATGTTGAATTTTTGCAAACATCATTAAAGCTTTGTCGGTGCATGTGTACTGAGCATATAATAAATATAGTGCTATCAATTTATTTAACTTTTCCACCTTTTTGCAACGTTAACGTTTTTGGCAAATTGATGCTGTTAATATCGAGTATAATAAAAAAAATATATAAGATGATAACAATACCAGATGAA
This sequence comes from Protaetia brevitarsis, assembly GCA_004143645.1. Classification (NCBI taxonomy): domain Eukaryota; kingdom Metazoa; phylum Arthropoda; class Insecta; order Coleoptera; family Scarabaeidae; genus Protaetia; species Protaetia brevitarsis. The sequence goes on along the minus strand of RXPK01000181.1, from coordinate 233,915 downwards.
ACCTGCTTTTCCCCGATATTTTCTGCGCTTGTTAGCACTACATTCATTAAACGAACCGATCTCAAACACTCTTTGATGTAAAGTAATTATCACTGGCTATACATTCCATAATTGCGATCATATCTGGTGCAATTTTAGTCGCTATTTCAGACATAAAACACACGTAAGAAAAATAAATTTTCTTCGGTTGTCGCTTTTTATTTATTCCTTCCTCCCCCGCTGTTTTTCCAGTTAAAAAAAAAAGATTGTCAGTAAAGAATGGTCGCGTGATAAAGCTATAATGACGTTGTAATGGGCCTGACTACGTACTTAAAAATCGCTGACACAACCTCTTATATTTTACTTTGTTTAGATTTGTGACTATTTTGCAATTTCCTTGTACCGTTTCACACTCCGGATTTTTTTATATCCATAATGAATTTAGGTATAATGCGTCTTGTAAATTTTGTAATTATTTTCACTAATTTTATATACAACAAAAATGTCTTCTAGGCTTGAAATGGCCGTAATGTCGCTACAATAAGAGTGATAACAGATAGGGATATAATTGCTTTTTGCTTACGTGTATTTCTTTTACAGGGTGTTATATGAAAATTCGTCTTTGTTCCGACATATTTTTATCGATATGAGTCGCTAAATTCATCAACAATATAAATATTTAGTAATACCAGATCGTGTGAAACGGTTTAGTTCATGCGTGCGGTTATTCAATGGCCCCAGAAACAATATAACATTTAAGAGTGAGCGGTATCGGTTGACCAACTCAATAATTACCAGACAGACCCCTCCCCACTTCATTTCAGTATACAGGGTGTAACAGAGGTAACGCTGTGGTCTCTGGTGGTCAAATGGTAACAATTTTTGAAATATTGGATATTAGGATATATGTAGGCGTATTAGATCTACACTTTAAAAATAATATGCAATATACAGCGTGTTCCAAAACTTAGCAGTACATATATGTTCTGCTTAATGGAACGCCCTATATTTTATGACATTTTTGAAGTGTACACTAAAACCTAGAGCAATTTTATTTAAGGTTTCCTATGCTTAATTTTTATAGTTTATGAGATATTTCAATTTGTTTAAAAATGCAATGTTGCAAAAAAAGTTAGTGTTTAGAAACGAATAATTTAAAGAAGAATGAAATGCGAAATAGCAGATCCTTTAGCTGATTGAATGCTAAACAACTAATCACGGTTGCACTAAGTTGCACGATCTTTAGGTCATACTTTAGACTCGGTTGTTACCTTATAAAAATTGATGTGCACACTAAAACTTGCGCTTCTCTTAAACTTTTGTAAACCAACCCCCACATAAGAATCGAAGAAGTAAATACATCACAACACGCTTATGCAACTGCATATGTGCACATCCATTTTGAAAATAGCACAAAAGTAAAAACAAAAATGTTTCTATTTTTCGCTTGTTGTTTTCGTTTTAATTCTTTGACACATACCGCAATAGATACCCTTATAAAACTAACTTGGTTCATTTCACTAGCCATAAGTAAACACACCCAAATACTACACCAAATATGTTTATTTATTTCAGATTATTGGCGCTAGTTGTTCGCTTATTGGGTTTGTTTAAGTTGTGCGTGTTTTCTGCACTGTTTATTGCTGCCATCTGATTATTTATACAACGTTACTAATTGAGCCTGTGAGAATGCCTTGGTAATGCCGAAAGTTACCACCAGAAGTACCTACCACTTCAGTAGGAATTTTTTTTTATTTTGTAGTTTCAATAGTATATATGTTATATCTTTAGGTTTTACTTCTCAGAAATGTTTAAAACATTACTGCACAGTTTTTGTGAACTGTTCAATTTTGGTTTCAATGCACCATATGCTGCCTTAAAAATAGTAATAATAAATTCGAAAAGGTTTCTTCACCGATTCACTTTGAGGGCATCCGTTAGAAAAAAGGTTCTCTGAATATTTTTTGCGTAATTTAGATAATTGAATTTGCGAAAAATATTTAACCGACGATACACTATGCAATACTCTTTACAATGTTACCTTTACTTATTTTTAGTTTCTGTTAGAAAAGCAAAAAAGTAATCCTTTATCTTTTCTAGAAATTTGGTACGGTTTTGGAAAATATAACCAATTCCAGGATTTCATGGCCAATACGTTACACTAACCTACCACTAGACAATACATTCATAAATCTAAATCGCTCTAATAGATCCTTAATGCTCCGGCGTAAGCCAAAACACGCCAAAGAGATGATAGATGTGACGGGCGCAGTACATTTTTTACAATAATATTTGCGCGGATCTCCGTCTTTCGAATAATCCTTACGTCCCGTGTCACAACAGTTCCTCCATTCACTACCCCGATTTACGACCCAAACAGAAATAACTTCCAACTCCCGTTGAATATTTTAACGAACTTACTGCCGGAATTATTAAAACTCTCATTACTCGCTTCCGAGCGTACCAACCCAGAATCTACGGGCTCTCCTTCCTCCTGAATAACTTTTATTAACATCCGTATTTTATGACGTGCGCAAACAAAGATTGCATTTCTGATGTTCGTCGTCGAAACTGACTTCGCAATTCTACCGCGGAATTTGATGCGGTTTCAGTCCGAAATCGATACCTTTGTTAGTTGGTGCACACAATAAACAGTCGAGCTAGAGTCGATTGTGCCAGACGACCTCGCCATTACGACTGAATATAATTTCCTGGCGAATTATTCAACAAACGTTCAGTGTATTTGCTTGGTTGCTTTTATTTGCGTTCAGTACAAGATTCTCCGCTGCTTTAAATCACTTAGGAACTCACTGCCTTGATACGTATGCAAACATGTAAACACTCGCCCAATTTGATGAAATTTTAAGATTACAGGTAGCAACTGCTAGATTTCCTGTACAGTAAAAGGTAAACGTCAACCTAAAGTAACAATGTCATTAATGTATAACAGAAATGGAAGTGGCCTCAAATTTGACCCTTGCGGTACGCCTCACAACATAGCATAGGTCGTGAATTTAACATTATGGTATTGCATGTTATTTCTGTCACGTAGATAGGATTCAAGCAGTTGTATAATGCCATTCGAGAGATTAAATCGATATAATTTTCTAATTAGTGTTTGATGGAAAACCATATCAGAAGCATTGCTCAAATCCATGTACACCGCATCAACCTTACGTTCCCTTTGGTATAATGGTAATATTCATCAGATTAGTGACTGTAGAAAGACTTTTAATGAATTCATGTTGCTAAAGTGTTCAATAAGTGTTTAACGAGATTGCTAATGTATTCACAGATAATCTTTTCGAATACCTTAGAGAAAGTTGATAAGAGTGGTGCAGGTCTGTAGTAAATATCTAAATGCTTGTTGTATGCAAATGATTGCAAGATTTATACAAAAATCAATGTCATCGATGCGGTGTTCGAAGGTTCTAGTGGAACGTATGCAAATCATTCTAAATATGGTCGAGAAATGGCGTAAACAAGGGCGACTATTAGTCAATGCTCAAAAAACACAAATTGTCACGTTCACAAGAAAGAGAACGCTGGCAGGTCTACAACCACTAGTGACAGGAGGCGACAGGATTCCATAAACCAAAGAGGCAACCTACCTTGGGGTGCGGTTTGATCAAAGATCCACATACTCAGACTACAATCAATATAGTCATTATCGTCCTAGGTAGGTGCAGGAGACTTTGTGGAAGGAATTGCTGTCTTAGTCAGCAATAGTTACAGTGATATGGTGGCCAAAGGTGCTTCAGGCGAAAGCAGCCAAAACGCCAAGTGGCGTACAAAGACTGGCGTACTTGCGTGCCACAGGTGTGATGAGATCAACCGACACCACTGCAAAGTGGACGTAATTCTAAACTTATTTACATACAAGGAACTGCCAGGTCTACGGCACATAGCCTTACGCATAGTCAAACACCGACAAGTCAATCGCACGGTGCTGACTATCAAAAATTATTAGATGAACTTAAGCAGGCACCTCTTTTGGGGTTGCCATGTGATACCATGGTTCAAAAATTCAACCTAGATAGGAAATATCAGGTTATATATTTAATACCAGATAAGAAGGACTGGGAGACAGGCACTCCGGTAAGAGCAGACTAGAACTGGTGTATAGACGGGCTACAGCGTTGGAGCTGAAATATACGCAAAGAAGTCTAAAAAAGCTTTTTCGGTAAGTTTAGCAAAGACACAACGGTGTTCCAGGCTGAGGTTACTGAAATTCACCATTGTGCCAGAGAAATAGAAAGATGGACCGAGCCAGGGAAAAGCATCGCTATTTTCTTTGGGAGCCAGTCCACACTTAAAGCGATTAGTTTCGTAAATGTGGACTCTAATCTGATTTGGGAATGCGTAAGCGCCCCAAGTGAGGTGGGCGCCCAAAGGGACTTAACATTGGCCTGGGTCCCTAGCCACGTGGACGTGAGAGTGAATGATACGGTGGACGAGCTGAGGTTTGTCATGGTCATTCGTTGGAGCTGGCCCAAATCGCAAATTTAAAACTCCATCTATAAATGGATACATGATTAGTCCAAAGAGTGGTGGCAAAGTTACTGGGACAGAGACAGACAAAAGTGTTTCTAAACGAACAGAGGCCTGAATCTACTAAAGATCTACTGAAAATCAAAATGATAGTAGGTCTGCTGAAGCATAGGCGTGATAGATGATTCTACTTGCAGATTCTGCCAAGAGGAGGAAGAAGCAGCAGTTAATGTGCTGTGCTGGTGTGACGGCCTGGTAAGGTCAAGGTTCCTAGTAGCGGGCGAACTCCATAGCTAGCAGCTACACAAAAAAGCCCCCTCTCAAGGATGATAGGCCCGATTTAGAGAGCAAAATTAGAGAGCGTCTTCTAGGAAAAAGCGTGTTACATAGATTTGAGGACGCAGTGAAATAGGTCCGTAGGACACCCTAAAGTGTCCTAATCTAATTATCGTCGATGATGCATTGGCTTTGCAAAATGATTTAAGAGGATCGACTGAAAAGCTAATTCCTTTGTTTCAGTTTTAGAAAATAATTTAATCTTTCCTTCCTCTAATGGCATTGATTTCAAAAAAATTACAGTACTTCATATGAATTTGCACATTGTGACTTTCAAAAATAACAGGTGGCTAATACAAAATACAGACTTGCAAAATGTAGAAAAACAAAAAATGAACTGTTTCACAGAATCGGATTTCGAATCGTTTTTCTTAAAAACCACTAGTGACATCAACGTCATTGTTTTTTCATATTGTACAGAAATAATTTTAATATATCTACCGGATTCAGAGGAAGATAAAAAAGCAGTTGACAAAAGATAGAGAAATCTAACCGCTAATTTAGGAAATTGACAAAAAATTAACGACTATTAACTAATTAATTAAAAAATCATCTTCGAATACAAAACTAGTTTGGAGAAGTGGTACAAACAAGAAGAATCAGTGAAATTTTCCAACTAGATCCGCAGAAAAAGGTACTGGAAGATGGCCACATTTTGAGCATGTTAATACCAAGACTTCCTTACTCATTAAAAAGAAAATAATGTTTGTAGTAAATATGTGGAAAAGACTTCTAAATAAGAGGAGACAAAAAAAAAGAAAAGGCGTTGAATGGGCACGGTGAAATTAAAGTTTTAGTTTATGGCGGCAATACAGTAGCGAACCTCTTAAAAAAAGAATATTTCTTTGGCGCCAGAACAATAAAAATTGGATATTAATGTAGAGAAATGTTCTATTGTGAGTGTCATAAGGAAGAATTCCTTGAATTTTCAATTATAAATTAAACAATATGGATCTTCCACCCACATAATGAAGTGTCTTAAAAACTTAGGTCTTATTAGTAGAAACAATTTATATTCTGTAAATAATAAATTTCTGTATAGTTTATGCTATTATTTGTTAATGCCATGGCTTAAAATAATATTTATTAATAAAAATAATACAGCAATATATATATTTACAATATAAGCATAACATAACAATATATATACAGGGTTGGGATAAAGTATGGAACCAAGCAAATAACTTTAAAACGGAGAGGATGATGTTGATGAAACTTTGCAAATAAGTGTCACGAAATATAATACATCTAATTTCGATTTTGTTGTTGTGATTGTACTTCCGGTTCAACCGGAAGTTCTCTTTATTTTTTTTTTTATTTATTTGGAACAGCCTGTATATTTTTGCAGATTATAATAGACCTTGTTTTTGCGAATTCGACCATACTGGTTTTAGCGCCATTATCTGTAAATAATGGAGAGATAGAACACTCCACATTTACTGAACAATTAATTTTATTTATCGTAAATTATTAACAAAATGATAGTCATCTTATAAACGAACTCATTTAAAATGTTCAAAATGCTCGCCGTTTACTTCCTGACAATATGCAAGTCTTCTACGAAATTCTTGAGTTACCTTTTCCAAAACTTCTCTACGGATTAAATCACATTCGTCGACTATTCTTTGCCTCAACTCCTGCAAAGTAGTTGGTCGCCTAATGTAAACACGAGATTTGAGAAAACCCCAAAGATAAAAATCTAATGGACTAAGGTCTAGAGAACGTGCAGGCCATCGACTTGGGAATATAGCACCCAAAAAGTTCCTAACTCGCCTATCATAGTGGGGAGGCGCTCCATCCTGTTGAAACCAAAAACTTTGAGGCAACAACAACAACTCATTGTATTTGTGTTGAAGTGCAGGAATAATGTGGTTTCTCTGTAGATCCAAATACTTTTCCCCACTTAAGTTTCCTTCTATAAAAAATGGGCCTATAAGCCTGTTTTCAACAATTCCTATCCAGACATTCAACTTTTGAGGATGTTAAGTATTGGCTTCATGGATCCAGTGAGGATTCTCATTGGACCAGTACCTGGAATTATAGCGATTGACTGTTCCATTCAAACAGAAAGTTGCTTCGTCGGAAAATACCATATTAGCTGCAAAATGTTCGTCTGCATTACAAATTTCCATCATTCTTTCGCAAAACTCCAGGCGGCGGTCAAAATCATCATCTGACAGTTCTTGAAGTAGGTGTATTTTATACGGATGGAACTTTTTTCTCTTCAAAATTTTTCCTACAGAACGACGACTTATGCCATGGTTTAGTGCTAAAGTTGTGGTAGAAGTTTGAGGTGATTCTTCTAATTTTCTAACTCAATAGCAATGTTTTCGCTAACAACTGCGTTGGTTGCGATCTGTGGTCTGCCTGTTTTTGGTGAATTTTTAACCGTTTCAGTCATACTAAAACGTTATAGTGACAGCTGAACGTGTTATAGGAGTTCTTTAAAGGATGCAAATCATTAAAAAGGTGACACACTTCTTCATGAGTTCTAACGCGATCGCCGAACCCGATCATCATTAAAATTTTAATTTGATGGACGTGAATTAAATAAACTTGACAGTTTGTCAACAGTTACCTACTAGATGATAATACCTTTTGTTTGTTTGTTTCTGGGCTCGGGTTGTGACCGACATCTATGGACTTATTGTATCATCCCCACTGACATTTTGTCGAACTAATTATCTCTCCATTATTTACAAATAATGGTGCTAAAACCAGTATGGTCGAATTCACAAAAACAAGGCCTATTATAATCTGCAAAAATATACAGGGTGTTTCATTTAAATAGAAAAAAATAGAGGGAACTTCCGGTTGAACCGGAAGTACAGTCACAACAACAAAATCAGCATCAGATGTATTATATTTCCTTACACTTATTTGCAAAGTTTCGTCAATACCATCCTCTTCGTTTTAAAGATATTTGCTTGGTTCCATACTTTATCCCGACCCTGTATATATATATATATATATATATATTTACAATGTGAGCAATGATAAGAATTTCAATCACCCCAAACATCAATCTACGCACATATATAAAACCTTATCGTGCGTCATCCTTCAGTTATCTAACCTCCCAAAATGAGGCACAATAGAGCTGGTAATACGAAAAACAAACAATCTATCGATGCTTCTTCTTCCCCTTTTGTTTTATTTGCTGCGAAACTACCACTATAGCACGCGACTGGAAATAAAATCTACCACAAGAAAAAACATATCGTTCCCATTTCTTATTTATTCCTTCCATCAGGAAGATAATAAACCTTCCCCCAAAATACCCACCACTTTGATACTGGAAGATGACAGAACGATATTTACATCGATTTTTCGTGTCAGGTTGAAACGGAACCGGACACCGCCGTCAAGAAAAACCGATGGATGACCGGATACGAATCACGGCTGCGATGAGCTAGACGTCCCTTGTTTTTTTTTTTCGTCGCGTCGTTTTCCGAGCCGGCTTGGTAATTGCCATTAGGTCGGCCGGAGAAAGGGAAAATTGAAAACGGCGCTGACGTGATGGATACGGCCAGCCACCACTGTTGGTCGTTCGAAAAATGAGGAAATAAGGCGAACCGTGAAGGAAACGACTGTTGTGACGATATAAAGTGTGCTTGAGTTAATTCTGGTGCCATTTCGGGCGAGCTTGATTAAACACGCAAAGAAACTGGTGGAGATGTTATAAAGTGATTTTGTGGAAACTTGTTTAGATTAATTTGTGTTTATGTCAATTTCTTTCAGATTTAACTTGAACAATGACAATTAGTGTTTTGTAATCGGCAGCAACGCTACTAATACTTCTATTTTTTTATTGAATAAATTATTATGGTATTAAAATGGATCAAATTGAGACGAAGGAAAATAAATCAGAAGGAAATCTCTTCCTTAATGTTGGTGATGGAACTACCAAATCATTAATACTGATGTGTGAATTTTGAGTCACGTCTGATTATTATTTAAAAGATTTCTTCTTTGGTTCTTAAAGCAACAATTTATTAAAGGCCTACTGAGTAAAGAGGTTTATGGTGATAACAGGTCACTGTAGATATTGAAATAGCCTAGGCAAAGACGAGGTTTCAACTACTGGCTAGAGGAACCATTCTTAAAGCTGATAGATCTATTTTAGAAGCCTTTTCTTTAAATATTATATATCATAATGTGTTCTAGCTGTTTTTAATTTGAAAATAACTAACTCAGGCGATATATTAAATCAAAGGCATTCATTCATTTCTACACTTGTTTGTATGTACCTGTGGAGGGTGATATGACATTGCGATCTAAGACATCTATTGTGTCCCTTATTCTTGCTGTTTTGCGGCAGACCTTCCAATCCTATTCCTTGCAGAAAGTGCAGGATACGAGGAGACCACAGGTTAGGTTAGTGTTCCTCTTCGATTCAACATGTTCCCAGGTGCAACGCCCTTAAGTTGTACAGTGCTACACAATTTGAGAGGAGATGGATGGGTGTTTCATCCTTTTCCCGATAGATTCAGATTTCTTTCCTAATCCAAGTTTACTCAGATGTCCTTTTAGTCCTTTCAGCATGCGAATACCTGATGCTCTTACTCAGGCTGATGCATTCTGCAAGTTTCTTCTGGTTAAAAGTTCCCGGAAGAATTTTAGTTTGCCTCATTCTCTGGAGATTCCCCCCAATAATTGGAATTTCTCAGCTCCATTTTACTTTTCTATTTCTACACATAAATCTAATTAAAATAATGTAGCACGACTATAAATACTAATATTAAAGAACGAAAACATTTAATAAACTAAACCCACTACATATTCATGACTTATTTCCACATAACATTATTACTTTATAGCTGTCTCCAACAGAACTGTCGAACTGTCCTGTCCCTGTTTAGAATGTTCTATCATATATATCTGAATCAGATTTTCGGCTTAGCCAGAAATGATGTTAACTTTTTTTTTATTTTACGTGAAACACATGCAGATTTTTTTATGAATTTCAATAGAACCTTGCTTCAGAAATGGAGTATTGAGGTTTAGCACTCCAAGGACAAACATATTTAATTATTTGTTTGTTATATTCATGTTTATGTTTAGTTATTCATGGAATTAAAATTCAGTACTTGACTTAAGTTATCAGATATAGTTTTGCCAATATTAATATATTAATAATGGTTTGATTAACTGAAAAAGAACGTATTGAAATTCTAACGATGATTGAGTTTGGTAACTGCGTCACGACTCATGAAGAAATATGCGATATATTTAATAATTTGCATCAATATCGTCATCCAATGATACGATCTGTTGTTGGTAAAACTTTGAGAAGGTTTAACTTAATCGGAAATTTACGGAAAAGCGGACGACCAAAAGCCGCCGCCACTAATGAAGTTATTGCTCAAGGTATTGCCATAGCATTACTCTACTAAACTTATACTAAAATCCTTGCACTGAACTATTATATAAGTTAGCGATCAGTAGCCAGAATATTGAAGGGCAAAAATATCATCCATATAAACCACAATTAGTGCAAGGATTATTGTACAAGGATTCTGACCATAGAATAGAATTTTGTGAAAGAATGAGGGAGATTTGCTATAAGGTCCAATATTTTACATGCATTTTGCTGTTTTCCGACGACATTTTGCTGTTTTATTTATAGTATCGTTTTTATTTTTTTTAGTTTAGTCAATTATAGTATAATTTTATGAGGAGCTTCTTCCCATGCTCTAAGAAGAAGTTATTAGAATAATTAGCCAAAAGTCACCAAGAGAGCATTGTAAACAATTGTTGAAAATTTTGAAAATATTGACTGTACCACCTTTATTTATTTATAACTGTTTAGTGTATGTAAGAGAAAATGTAAATATGTTTTGTCCACTCAAATAAGGGATGAAAGTTGTACTTTGCCTCCCTAGGGCGGAAAGTTGTAGACCTCCCTAGGGAGGAAAAGTAAGTGACATAGATATGATGAAACTGTACACCTTATAATATGTGACATTATTGATAGATGACATTAGCACATTTGACCCAGTCTGAGCCCATTTATGAGATAATTGCTAAATTATTAGGTATTAAATTTCAATTAAACTATTATTATTAAACACTTTTAAAACGACGCTAACTTGACAGTTCTCAAAAAATATTTGACAGAGTAAGTCTACTATCTATTAATATATCTCTATCTAATCACAGGTATGTCTTTATTATTTTTAAACATTTAGTTAAAATTGGACTGGCTGGGAAAAAGTAGTATTCAAACCACGTGAGAAAAGTGCTATTGCATTAGAGCACTTTCCTCCCTTGGTTGGAAATAATACTATTACACAGCGCTTCGCAATTACATGATTACAGGACGCGAAGTCACGGGATTTACATATAGCGTATAAATAATAATAATAATATATAAATAATGTATTTATTATAAGACACTTAAATAGTGTATATAACAGAGACAAAAAAAAATAATGAAAAGGAAAGAAATCCATCACCGCTTAGCACTAATAAGTAAATAGAAAAAAATACAAATTCAAGCAAAAGAAATAAAATAAAATATGGGTAGCAATAATGAACAAAACAGGTTACATTCTAATAAATTAAAGTTGATTCTAAGCTAAAACAAATTAGAACAAATATTCTATTGCTATTAAACAAATAAAAAAGAAATTGCAAAAGAAATATAACTTAATTGAAGACTAAACTAATACATTCTATTAACTTAAAATTCAATTTAAAAAAAGCGAGTGAGCACAACTACAAGACAAATAAAAAATTATAGAAATATATCGGCAAAAAAAAATAAATTAAATTTATTAAGGGAATAAATAATTTTTCTAAAAGGAAGGATTTTAAACTCTTTCTAAAACATACAACAGACCTACTTTCCCTTATTGGCGCTGGTAATTTATTAAAAAAAGCTATACCGAGATTATACGCTCCAGAGTATGTCATAGACATGGTGTACTGTGGTGCCTGTAGATCTTGTCTGTTCCTAGTATTATACTGGTGAAAGTCAGCATTTGTCGGAATATTGTTTTTAATATCGTATATATAGCTACTGGATTCTAAAATATATATACATGGTAAGGGTAGGATTCTGTATCTTTGAAATAAAGGTCTGCACGAGTCATTGTAGCGTACACCAGCTATGCATCTTACTACAGATTATTGCGCCAGGAAGACTTGCTGCATGGTAGAACAGGAGCCCCACAGTAATATACCATATTGTAACCGTGAATGAATTTCGGAGTAATACAGGGAGAGTAAGGTCGCAACAGGTAATTGTGAACGTAGGCACCTAAAAGCATAACTCCTAGCATGTAATTTTTTTATTAGGTCACAGCAATGTTCTTTCCAAGAAAGAGTTGAATCTAGATTAACTCCCAAGAATTTAGTGGTATCGCATGTTGCTAAAGTATTGTCAGCTAATCTTACATTAATGCTATAGGGTTTCTTCTGTCGGGCATGAAACAACATATAATTAGTTTTGTCCAAGCTCAACGCAAGCTTTTTTGGAGAAACCGCTCATGGAACGTTGACTACTCTATTAACGATAATTCAGTTGGTTGTGGTGTCCGCGTCTGGTGCTACTAGTATTGCTATATCGTCAGCGTAGGTCAGGAAGCCATTCTGAGTGGTAAGCAGTATTGACACCATTAGACGACTTAAAACTCATTTTCACAAATTGTGTTCTACCCTGAAAATATGAAGCAAACCAGTCTGCTGCTTTGCCTCTAATTCCGTACCAAGCTAACTTTTCGATTAGCCGATCGTATTGGACGCAGTCGAAAGCTTTTTGGAGGTCACAAAAAATACCTACAGGCACCCTTCGTGTTTCGATGATGTTAAGAATTTGACTGTAAAACTCAATAAGGGCGGTTGATGTTGATTTATGTTTTCTAAAACCGTGTTGGCTTTTATTAATAATTTCAAATTATCTAAATATGAATTCAGTCTCTCAAGCATGCAGTATTCTACAATTTTTGATATAGTTGAAGTAAGTACTACTGGCCTATAATTTTCAGTCAACTTTTTGTCACCTTTATTGTGTACTGGTACAATTACAGATTTTTTTAAGACATTTGGAAAAATACCAGTTGTGAAAGACAAATTAATTAAATAGACCAGCACTTCGGTCAAGTAATGCCCGAATTCTTTAATGATAGCTGGTGCAATGTTATCAGGTCCGGTTGTGAACTTGTTCTTCAATTTACTAATAACGTCGGATACCTCCTCAGGTGTGCAGGCATAAAGAAATAGTGATGACGAATAATTGACGTGCGGATTAGGTAAAACAGTTGGGGGTATTTGCGATATTACTTGGAAAGTATAGTTTGAAAGAAATTATTAAATTTATTTACTATAGTCCGCGGTTCATTAATTATGATCCCATCCTCACACAAAACAATATTCTCTTTGTGGTTTTTTTCAGGTGCGTTAGTTGTCTGTTTAATCAAATGCCACATCGCTTTAGTTTGATTAGCTGATCTGACTATATAGGTATTGTTAAAGCTTATTTTCGTAGTTGTAACCAATGACTTATGTTGCTTCTTAGCCTCATTGTAATAATTTTTTAGTTCCGGATACTGTTTTTGCAATATATACAAATCGTGTAATGCAGTACTTGAGCATTTAACTTCATTAGTTACCCATAGTTTATGAGATTCTCTAGGAAATTTTCGAGTGATAGGAAACGCATTTCGTAATGATATGTGAGAATATTCAAGAAAGATTCAAATTTCTTATTAATATCATAATATATCCATCCATAATTCGTTTGATAAAAAATGCGAAAATAGGTTTTTATTGTTACTAATGAAAATTCTAGTGTAGAACAGAGTAAGGGCAACTTAGCAGACCAGTACATATCAAGCGATTAAATTTTATAATATTTCACCAGATAACTATAAAAAGTTATCAGTTACGACGTTCAAGTTACATGTTAAGCGCCTACATCAGCAAAAAGCTTATTATAATATTAATGAATTTTGTTAGATGTTATTGATTCTTATACATTATTTTTGTTTTTCTTTCTTTTTCGTTTTCCCATGATTTTATATTTTTATTATTCCTTTTCATTTTCAAAAGTTTTGTCATTAGTCATTTATTGTCTTTATTATCTTCTGTTGATTGACTTTCTGAACGTAATGTTGTAAAACTGTACTCCTGAAATAGGATTCCATTGAAATTCGTAAAAATACACAAGGTGTTTCAAGATTTAATTTAAAATAAAACCAGTTGACGTAATTTTTGGCTGAATCGGAATTGTGATTCGGATATAAATATATTCATAGAAACCCTGATTTGCAGTTAATTAAATATGAAAAGTCGTATTAAAATCGCTATTTGGATTTTAATATTAAAGGTATTCAAATGGATTCATACATTCGCCTAACCCTGTATATGAGTTAAAAAAGAAACAGCTAAAGATCTGTATAAATCAGTGCAGGCTTCTAGGAAGCTGGAATGGCTGGTATAATTTAATGGGTAAAAGAAATGGAAGAGCAAATACAAAAAGTCAAGAGGCTACAGTGTTTCCGGAGACGCCATGTCAGAAGGCTCCTACAACAAGTAAAAATAAATTGCATCAAGTCTCATTAAATTCTAAGTGGGGTTTATATCAACTCCGTATTAATTTCCAAAGACTGCGTAAGAATAAAGACTTCAAGTACGATTTCATTCTAACAAGTTCTAAATTTAAGCATTCCAAGAACTTCACCTTCCAATCTATCCGTCACTGATTTATTCTTTAAAACGAATTCACGGCTCGCTTTTTCAAATCCGACGAAATACTGCAGCTAATGCATTTTCCACGATTCTAAAGTTACTCTTCGTTTTATCTCGAAACTAATCCATTCGAAAAACACCGTTCTTGCATTCTAAAGCTCGCTACTACTGTTTCTCTTCGTTTTCAGATCAAGACGGCGCCGAGCCGTGCGGTAATTCCGTGGCCGTTTTGAACCTGATCAGGCTGTCCGCATACTTGAACCGACCGGACTTCAGGGACAAAGCCGGAAAAACGTTGGCGGCGTTTGCCGAGCGTTTGCGCGAGATACCGTTCGCCTTGCCGCTCATGACCTCCGCCCTAATGCACTACGGGGATTCTCTGCCACAGGTGAGTGTTTTTTTCCAGCTCTCTTTAACGTCTTCATGTAATTTTTATTGTATCTCTCCTTTTTATTTTCCTTTTTCGTTAGTTAGTTGGTAAATTTATTGCCGAAACGTCTAATTTTTTTCTACTCTCAACGATCTGTCGCCGCAAAATTCTACGGAGGACAAAAGGAAACTTTCACGCACACGTTTCGAGGTTTTCCCGTTAGGTGATCCGACCAATTCCGCAACGCGAGATATAACTTGGGGGAATTGTTTCGGTTGTATTTCGCCTCGTCGGTCCTAAATTTAAACTTTCGCATTAAGCTATCTATCCCCGGCCGTAGGGTAGAAATTCGGAAAGTTTTTCGTGTTTGTTACACCTATACAATATTCCCTTGTCACGTACTAAAACGTCCCTGATTGTATTAGGGGCGAGGCGAGGGACAATTTAAAACAATGTTACGCGTTAACTTGTAATGAGATTAATTTAAGTGGTTGGTTTAAGCGCTTTAATGATTCGAAGCCGCCGTTTTGTTAATTAATTAATTTTCATACAAAGTGTACAGAGAACACTGCGCGCTACATCAGATTTTATTCATTCGGGACAATGAACCGAATTGTCCACCGACTCTTAAACTATTGCCCTTAACATGCACCGCTATCTCTCCTTAAAAGGAAACATATTTACAAGTGCTTTTTCTACGCCTACTTGACACTTCGAAATACCATAAATTAGCGACAAATGTCAACCTTTCTACCACCATAAATCTATCATATTTGAGTGGTGGAAGGGTGCCACTTCCTGATTCAATAAGTTATCTGATATATGGGATTTTTTTATTATTAAAATATATTAATTTTTTTTTGGAAATAGTGCATGTCTAGGAACCCCAAAATTTATTTTGACACACTTCATGTGACCACTGGTATGGCGGTAAATTTGAAAAATATGGCATGAATCTGCGGAAGTGATTTAGCGACGATGATATCAAAAAAAAGTTATTTGAACAGTTGGTTAGAAATTCAGTTCTGGATGTATGCAAATTTTTGCAAACATATTTAAAAAAATTAAAAATCAAAAATTGTTTAATTGAATTTCCGTTTTTTTTTCTTTTGTTTTTAGCAGTCAACTGCAGTTTTTTCTAATTTGGTTGATATTCAAACAATTTTGTTATTTTTGCATAATTCACACAGAAAAAGTACGGCATTAGTATGACAGTTGTTGTTGCAAATCGACTATATCTAGTAATAATAAATAAAATTTTATATACTGCTGTGTACTGATTGAATTATATGAAAAATGCAAAACTGATTTTAAAATGAAAAAAAAAAAAAATTAGCTATCTCAATGGATAAGACTTTAATGAACGCAAAAGAACTATTAACCTCAGAGTTACCCTCGTAAATTAAAACTTGAATCTAACCACGAAAAGTAAATTGTGAGTGAATGAAATCAGATTTTTTTAAGTACCCGAAAAATTGTAAAGGTTTTAAAATAAAATAAAAGAACAGAATTTTTAACCCAATGACGCTAATTAACAATCAATTTATTTTACAAAATGGGTTAAATTACAGATGTGCAGAAAAAAAAACCTTGAACTGAAGGCTCTGGCCTAAAATAAAAACTGCACTTAACTCTAGTTTAAAATAGAACAATGCTATTTCCTGTGCAAAGCAAAAGTTCTATTTGTTCAGGAAGATTATTCAAAATACACAACTTTTGAATTTCTATCCACGTGATTTCACAAATTAAAATCAAAGCGTGGACAAATGCCAGAAATTTACAAAAATGAAAAAAAAAAACTAAAAGAAAGAACAAAGCTTCTACTCACCCAAACGAGGTGATTGAAAAATAAAAATGAACTCTTTGAAATAAATGAGAGAAAAAAACTAAAATAAATCTTCCTTAACAAAAAAATAATAATTGATCTTATATCTGTTACGCGTACTCTCAAATATAGTAAGAATTAGTACAATAAAAGTTCCTTGGTTGACTAAATAAAAGAAAATTAAATTTTACAAATACAAAGTGGATTACAAAATGGCAACCATGATTTAAAAATACGTCTACTCATGTCAATAGTCGAACAAGGAAGTCCTTAACAAAGTTCTACAATTGTTT
The DNA here is from genome assembly GCA_004143645.1 of Protaetia brevitarsis. Taxonomy (NCBI): domain Eukaryota; kingdom Metazoa; phylum Arthropoda; class Insecta; order Coleoptera; family Scarabaeidae; genus Protaetia; species Protaetia brevitarsis. The sequence continues at coordinate 216,928 of RXPK01000181.1, read as the reverse complement.
TTGTTACAAAAATCCGTCTCTGAAAATCGTACAACGCAGACGTATAACAATCCAACGACAAAGGTAAATAGAATATGCATTAAATCAGCACAAGCGACCAATAGACAACTTAATGACTGGATTAATAAAGAAAAAACTTAACGCTATATAATAAAATCATACAATAAACTCTTCAACTAAAATTATGCAAAACAAAATATAACTGTGAAAATTCTGGGTAAATTGAAAATCAGCTGAACAAGGAAAACAATAAATAACCATAATATGCAACTTAAAATACACTCTGCCATAAATGGGTTGTCTAACCACAGCAATACGTTTTCATTGTAAATCACTAAGCAAAAATTACTTTTATTGAAAATTATAATGTTTTTTTGTTTTCTGTATTAAAATGGAAACCTTAGTCTAAAACTAATATTACATATCTCAGCACTCACAATGTTATTACACGCACCGAAGTTGCGGAGCTTCGAAATTGCGAAATTCAATAGAAATAATAACCAATACTTTTAAGCTAATGATGAGAATATTTAATAAACAAAAACATTTAAACAGTAACTAATAGCAGTAAACAACTAAGAAATGAAACTCTAAAAAGGCACAAATATCATTCTGCCTCTTAAATAAGGTAGATTTTGAAATCAAAAACAACAAAATAATGTAGTAAATTATTTTTATTTTACCTACTGTTTACTATTCCTTATTCTCTAATTTAAAAACCTATTTTAATACCTTCCGTGGGACTAATGGTTTAATAATTTTCAATAAAAATAATGTTTAATTATTTTTGTGCTAATTACTACTAACAAGGGAACACCGGCGGGTGTCCCCCTCCGATTTCGATGAAACTTAACAGATCGAAAGAGTACCTTAAAATAAGAGACACGTATTTTTTTTATCGGCGTATCCGCACGATTTTGGGGTACAGCCCCCTCCAAAGTTTGGACGATTTTTCATTTTTTGCAAATATTTCCTAAATTATAACAGATATTAAATTTTCTTCTTAACATAATTTGCAGCATAGTGCATGGCCCTAAGGGTGGCGTCGTCCGTATTCGCAAAAAGTAATTACGGGGACGGGTACCCCGACACCCCATTTTTTTTACATTTTTCTTTTTCTATTTCATCAAAAGAAGGCCGATTTTACATAGAATACGATGATGTATAACAAGTTTAGAAAATTAATAATTGTAAAAATAGAAAAATAATCATAAAGCTTCAAAATTAATAAACTTGTCTATTGATATAAATCAGATGAACTATAACAGAAATAAGTTTTTATTCTTAACATAGTTTCCAGCATAATACATGGTCTCAAGGTAGATATCTTCATAAAAAGCTAATAACGGGGGACGGGGTACCCCATACCCCCGTTTTTTTTAATAATAAGTTTATTCATTATTCATCAAAAAAAGATCGCTTTTACATGGAAAACAATGGTAATAAATTTGGAGGATTAATAATAAAAATTTAGATTTTCTAAATCTAAAAACCGTCTATTTTTTAGATGTAGAGGAGGAGAAAAGATTTATATTTAACGCTAATGGTTGGTATTTTGTAGGATCAAGCAGACGTAGAAAAAACACTTGTAAATATAATTATTGAATTTGAATGGAAAGGACATTTTTATTCTATTTTCGTTTTAACTAACCCCATTCAATACAATTGATTGATTATACTTGTAAATATGTTTTCTTTTAGAAGGAGATAGTGGCGCATGGTTTGGCTTTTCTTATATTTACGGAATTCACTTGGTCTCGATAATGGGAAACCACGTGTTCCAGAAACAATTGTCCCGAATTAATAAAATCTGATGTAACGCGGGCTGAAAGGATATTTATGTGTGTTTCACTAACACATTTTCGAGAAAGTTTCAAATTATTTTTTTGAAAGGCGCTAGCTCTTATACAGGTGTCCCATTAGCAGTGTGGACCGCCAATACCTCGGGAACTGCAAGGAAGGAAAGGTCATAACCCAGTAAGCTAGTGCAATCGGTCCTTGCAATGATTTAGCCAACTTTATATACAGACTGAGTTTTTTTTTCATTATTTGTAATGTGATCTCGAAAACCATACATTAAATGGCGTCAAATGGGGAATAATTTGCATCTTTATAATATAGGCCTAGTTCAGATAACCTTTTGTCCATTTAAGAAAATACATATTAGTTTACTAGATATTTGCAAAAAATAGAAATTCACCAAGATCTTTTTGGTGCTGTAACTCTTTGATTTGTAAAGATATAAAAAAAATCGAATATTGTTTTTAGAGAATTTAATGTCAAATAACATCTTTAGATGATTTTGTTTAACATTTTTGAGTTACTACAAACATGACCGCTAGAGGACGCAGTTGCCAGTATCAAGAAGAAGGTGCGCATTCTGAGAATTACCTCAAACCCGGAAAGTTGTCCGGAGAGTTTAATTATTGAATCTAACTATAAAATGAACAAGAAATAAAAAAAAATATCTGACAACTTCAATAGCTATCTTCATTTCCCAAACTTTTCATAACTTTTCTTCCCTAACTAACTCTTCATCTACATATTTCCAACTAATCTGAGATTCTTCTGGTAATACCATCTTCGAAATAACTTCCGTTTTTTTTTTTAAGCAGTATCAAATAAACCAAATTATTTATCTTCCTCATTTAGGTCTTCATAGCTGGGCCAAGGGACGATCCACAAACGCAAGCCCTTCTCGAAGTAGTTCGTTCCAATTATCTTCCAGGAAGATTAATAGCCATCCTGGATGGAAAATCCGGCAAAAGTGAGCTTTTGTATTCTAGAAACGCTGACTTGGAAAATATGGCCCCAATTCAAGGCAAACCTACCGCTTATGTCTGCAGAAATTTCACTTGCTCTCTACCAGTTACAGAAGCAGATGCCTTAGCTGCCGCGCTTAAGGCTGAAGCTGCAAAAACTAGTGCTTAAAAAGCTTTGATCTGATCCTGTGTGGAGGAAAATTACATAATAATATAATAAAAAGTATCTTGTATAGTTTAAAAGGTGTTGTAATTTTCAAAATTTTATCGTTAAATATTTACTAATTTGTTATCGTATTGTAATGTTATGATTCGTAGAAAGATCAATTATTTGCTGTTGTTAAAATGTTATTGTAAACTTTAGCTTAAAATAAATAATAAGTAAGTGAAGATAAGTTTTGTTTATTTGATTTTTATTTTTATCCTGGATCAAAGGTAAGTCAAAATAGTCAAAAGTCAATAATATCATGATATGTCAGGCATTGTTTCATTTCTTTGATAAATTGTATAATTTAAGTGTATTATTAAATTTCAATTCAGAGTCCTATTAAAAAATTGAATTTTGAAAGATATGAGAAAATGAACTAGATATTAAAAGGATGAGCATTAAATACATTACCAATATGTCACGGCGATTAATGCAACTGTTAAAAGTTAGGATAAACACCAGGAAAGAACATTTTACTTTACATAAAAAGAAGTCAGTCCTTAGGTTCACAGGATGTTAAGGTTAAATGGGGCTAGCAGCCAAAGTATAAAGGATATACGCAAATGTTCAAGCTATAAGCTTTCGGAATCATTTATTCCCTCATCCTAGAATTAGTTACAAAGAATACAACCAATTAAAACTGGAAGAAAAACAAGTGTAAAGCTTACAATTTGAGTGTACGTCGATGTGAATAATGAAATTTATGAAAACAAGTTCTGGAGGAGGCCATGACAGCGTGCACACGACACTAAGGCGCGAAATCCAGGAGAGGTTATGAGGTGCAGTTGGCAACGCAAAGGCACCAGAATTAAGCACGGTCAGTAATGTACAGGTGTCCACAATACACACGGTGATCGGAAAGCAAGAACTGACGAAAAACTCATGACACTCACTGACTCGAAAAAATATGAATAAATATTACTTAAATCGTTGATATCACTACGGAAAATAATACTAAGCAAGGAGCGTCTTTTCTACAATATTGTGTACCGTAGTCTATTTTTTAATAGTATAGCTGGTCGTTTAAGAAAAATTGCAGGAATGACGTATCAAAATTTGTTTGATTATTATTATGATTAATTATATAATACTCTTGTGGTAAATATTATTAATATTTATGTATACATAAAAGTATATTTATCTTATTTCAGATGATTTCTAACTTTATTTTATAATAAATAAAAGCCATGAAGATGCCGTTGACCAACGACGAAACGTCGTTATTTTTAATATTAAATTTCAAATGATTTGATCTGGTTATTTTATCCGATCTATTAAACCAATTCAAATTTCGTCTGTATTCTCAGCCGATAACGGTTATTTTTATGAAGATCTCATGGGAAATAATTAACGAAATACTCAGAAACTCCTGATTTTCAAAGCGTGGTTTCTTGCTCTAAAGCCGTCAACCGAAACGTAAAACGGTTTTTTATGTAGTCTTTATAATGTCTTCAAACCACCAAAAGTTTTATTAAATTCTGAATTTAGAGCGGTTTTAGTATTTTTTTTGTGGTATACTCAATACTTATACTAAATTTTGCTTGGGAAAAATCCATATGCACATAGTTGGTATTATTCTTTGGCATCATATAGAATATTCATATGAATAATTAGTTTGAACGATACTGAGTGTTTCAAGTTAGCAAATAAATAATTTTCAGTGACAATCAGACTGTGCTGAAAGCAGTCGAAGCACATAAATGCAACTCGAAACTGATCTGGAGCTCTAAGAGTACTTTAAATGCATTAGGGAAGGCTAATAATCTATCCCTAAACTAGGTACCTACGCACTCACTCATTCTCGGAAATGAGGAAGCAGACACCTTTGCGAAAATATGATCAGAACCTACCATTAGTATAGCACCTGCAAACAGGAAATCAGATTCTGGGCAAAGTAGAAATTGCTACCACCAGTCTTGTCAAATGCAAAATAACGTAAATAAAGTAGTACCAGGGAGGGGTAGCGAACTTAGTGTCCAGGGTGGTACCCGATAACGTGGACCTACCTGGGTAAACGTCCTCACTTACCACCACGGTGGATGTACGGGAAAGGAGCTTCCGTGGCCGCCAGCTCAGTCGCAGATGGTCGTGCCGGTTCCGACAATAACACTTCGGCAGGTGTTGGGGCGACTGGTAGAGCGCCACCCACGTTAAAAAAAAAAAACACGGAGCCCCAGGCCAATCCCCGGGGTGTGGGAGTCCCCAGAGCGCACCTCGCTCACACAGTTTACAAAAAAAAACGCAAAATATAAATTGTAACGAAACACTTTTATTAAAACGTTAACATTTGAAAGTGACTTTTTACTAGAAACAAAATGACTTTTCGCTGTATAGCGCAACAGGAGGCGGCGGGTTCCTTTTAGGACAACCCCAAAGTTAAAAATAAACAAGATACGGTTAATATAATGTGATCTCATATACCACCCCACCAAGATCTTGATCGGTTTACATCAGTAAAGATATTACATGAAAAGGGGGTTCGGACAACCCGTAATGCGCACACAACTGATTACGTACGTTTAGAAAGGGGCCACCCCCACGGGGTAAAGCCACTCTGACAGGCTGAAGGCCAAAAATATAAACAAGATTATAAAATAATAACTATTTGTCCTGAGGGGACGGGTAGAGCGATCTCTACGGTAAATGGTACGTTCGAAATTGAAATGAAGGTAAAAAAAAAGTTAAATACAAGTTTACAGGGAGACTATCACTTTAAGAGTTGAATTACATACGGTAAAAATTAAGCGTAATAAAAATAAATTCGGTACACGGCCGTCACAGGGAAAGAAAAGGAAAAAAGTAAAATATAGAAGTTCTGAGTCCCCAGGTCGGAACAGCTTCCGCGCGTCTAACCCGCGATGGCGTGAAAAGCAAAATAAAACGATCCTACCTCACGAGGGCGTCGATGGTTCTACCTCGGGGCTAGGCCAGACGTCAACCTGACGCTCCTGGGTGTCCCTCAGCTGACAGCGGGGCACTCACAGAATCAAACGGCGTACAACGCTGCGAAGCCGCCGGAAATTCCTTGCCGGTGTACGGGGTATCGACACGTGGTGGCTCGTGTAGTCGCTGGTGTCCCGTACCACAACCCTATACGAGAGGATCGCAGAAACCTCAATGTAAGATACCAAAAAAAAAAACGAACTGTTAACGAACGGACTTACCTATTTGGGGGTCAAATAGGGCACAGCTGACGCAAAGCAAGAAGAAACGTGGAACTCGACAAAACCACAATCCGCAACAATTTCGTCGAAATACGATAACGGCGTCTAAGACGATAAATTTCACCACAAAAGTATTAATACGGGTAGATCATCAAATCCGCAAAAGCGATAAAAAACCTTCCAAAATGGCACTTCAAAAATTAATCAACCCGCAGTCGCGTTCGCTCGCTTCGACAACTACTTGCAGAGAGCGGGCCTACGGAAAATTCCGAAAGTCCTGGATAACATACGCGTTAACAGCCCAAAAAAAAGATGACCATGAACGGCACAATATGCGACATCTATCAGGCGATACGGACCGAGTGACCCTGAGATGGGAGTTTACTATGATGAACATAGAGTCCACATACAGAAGACGGACAGCGGGAAAGCGATAACCCTACCTAAGAAAAGAAAACTGAACGTAACAAAATTGCTCCAATATTAGAATAACTATCCTGGTTTGGTGCATGCGAAGAAGTGTATCTCACCCAATCACGTCAGAATCAGGGAACTGTTTGAACTTGACCATAAAGGTGTCAAGATAATTGTGATTGTCTTTACAGGTTACTATAGATTCAGAAAGCACTTACACAGAATCAGGTTCTTCAACGAGATTAAATGCCGACTGTGAGATAGAATAGGAGGGAGTTGTACATGTATATATGCTGCAAGGGTGATATTACACTGCGACCTAAAAGATCTATTGTGTCCCCTGTTCTTGCTGTTTTTCAGCTGGCCTTCCAATCCTATTCCTTTCAGAAAGTGTAGGATATTAGAAGGCCCTAGGTTAGGTAAGTCTCCCTCTTCGATTTCACGTGCTCCCAGGTGCAACACCCTTGAGTTGCACAGTGCTACGCAATTTGAGAGGGGATGGATGCCATCCTGTTCCCCAATCTGCTCCAGTCGTTTTGCTTCTTCCTTTCTTCCTTCCTTGTGAGGTACTCTCACTTTGGAAGTGGAAGACCTCTTATGGAGGTCCTGCTCTAATTCTTGTTTTTTAGCGGTGTCGTCCTGCTAATAAACATCCTTCCTCCATGGTTGATTCCCACGAGTAGCTAGGGAAGAAAAGGTCTACCTCCACAGAGCCCCGCATGCAGAGGTAAGACTAAAGGCAGTGGGGTGCCACAGGTACCCAAGGTTGGCCTAGTAGACTGGTCTTCTATCCAGCCACGCATCCCATCAGCCTAGTCCGCCACCTTAGGATTTAGGTTTTTGTTGAGGTTGTCTCCTCTCGGTCCGTGCAGTTAAGCCAATACCCCCATCCCTTCTGGGACCTGGTTTAACAGTTGGACTTTCGGTAGCCGAAAGCAACAACTGGCATCGTTGTACAACCCTGTGCAAGTCCTTAGCCACGACACGACAGCTTGGGTGAGGGGGGAGTGGTTTACGGCAACGGTCTTCATTCACCCTGCTCCGGTTTTAAGCAGAGAGGACGAACTTATAGCCGCCACCAACCATCTCGTCTTGAGCGAACCCTGACAAGATGGCCTTTCCCCTATCCACCACCCCGGGCACGCGCCTGGTAGGTACTCCCAACCCCCAAATTGAGCATATTTTCTATCACTATCCTGTCGCTACTAGAATCAGGTTGTGTAACCTTTGGGAAGGTTGATTCTTCCCTAGAAGTTCTGAAAACGATCTCATTCAGTAAGATTTTGAAATCTTAAGTGCTCGAACTTGTTAGATTAGATTAGATTAGTGATCTACGGACCAGTTTTACCGTGACCTTTTTCCTAGAAGAAGCTCTCTAATTAGGCCCAACATCCTTAAGAGCCGCTTCTTTGTGTAGCTGCTAGGTGTGGGGTTCACCACGCCCATAACAAGAAATCATGTCCTCGCCAGGCTGTTACATTGGCATAGCACATTAACTGGTGTTTCTTCCTCCTCTTGGCAGGATCTGCAAGTAGCATCACTACTAGCATGTAGAAATCCATGAATGCGATACATAATAAATAATTCCATATCCGTGCCTCGCAATTAGTTTTAATTTTAACCTGTTGTTTAGTTTTTGTTTATTTCTTTTGTTCTGACATGTGTTTTTTTTATAAATCTCCACTTTTGACTTTCCAATTTTTAGATTTCGTAACATGACGTTTTGAGACCTGAAGACGGCATCCGTGGGCCGAAACATGTTGGCTTAAATACATTTAAAAACTTTCAGTGAATGTAAGGACGTTTTTCCTTCTTTTTATTATTTATCATCTACTAGGCCTATGCTGCACATATGCCTATTTAGTCTACAGTGACCAGTCGCCAAACCTATTATCATTTTGACAGTTTTCCTACCTTTATTTAGTAGATCTTTAGTAAATTCAAGCCTTTGCTCATTTAGAAACTTTTTTGCCTGTGACTTGTGATCCACTCTCTAGAATGATTATGCATCCATTCATTGATGGTTTTTTTTTTAATTTACGATTTGGTAATGCCAAAAGAAGGGCCAACTCCAAAAAATGACCTTGACAAATTTCGCTTGGCCAGCTCGTCCGCCGCACAGTGGGATAAAATTAGCATTTAGCTGATCAAAATTGCAAAATTTTTGTATTGAAATTCATTTGTATAGATTTATTATTTTTGGCTCATCAATCATTAAATTGATGGGATAAAATGCGAAATTGGATAATAAAAAAATCTGTATCGCGATCGCTAACATCAGACCATTTACACACGGTTTTAAATTTGTTGAGAAGAAAGGCTTCCTCCATACTAGGGAGGGACGGTTTGGTATCTCTTAACCATTGCAGAAGCTCATGTCTCTTTATTCTTACCGATCTGCAACCTAAATGCTAATATTAAAAATTCCAATCGCGCGTATTTGCAAAAAAATTTTAAGTATTTTAGCTCATATACTTTATTGTCCAACGGGTTCTCCAAGAACAGGACAAAAATAAAAGTGTACACATACATAAATAGATAAACATAATATTCTAGGAAGAATTAAATACAAATTAATACTAATGGTATTCATTAATTCTATTAAAAAAATATATCACCGTTGTGCAAATTGGCGGCCCGACACATCGTGGATAACGACGATCCGTGTAGCACATTTGTCCTACAAAGGGACAGGAGAAAGGTTGAAGTGGAACGCGAACAGAATCTTGGAATAGCAAAAGAAATACAAGAGAGAAGGTATGGACAATCACTCCAACCATTGACTAATTTCCAAATAAACTTGGCTCCAAGAACTTCTCGCCGGTGACTCAGGGATACAAAGTTGTTGTCTAACAGCAAAGAGCAGTAATCAATTCTACGTTCAGGATATATACCAGTCGTTTTGAACGAAAGTAATTTTTAAAAAGCGACGTTGTAACTTTTCAACAGATAATTGCTGATAAATATACTGTGGAGACCAAACTTGAGACGCATATTCAAGTTTACTAACGACTTAGGTAAAATAAAGTAATTTTAAAACAGATATGTTATCGAAGTATTTACAAGAACGCATGATAAATCCTAATGTTTTGGCTGCCGACGCACAGAGCTGAGTGATGTGGTAGGCAAAAATGTAAACGCAAAGTGGTTCAGAGTGGTTTAAAGTATTCATAAAAAGTATGCCAACAGATAATAGTTTCCCTGGCAAATTTTGCAAAAGTAATGTTTTGATTGTCGTCGAGTTCATTCATAAACTTTATTTATATATACGAGTATTAATTTCCACAGACAATGTCAGCTTATACTGACGAAAATCACAACTTGGTTTGTTTACCAAACAATCACACCGACTTTGGGCTTTGGGCCTTCAATTCCTTAACCTTCCAGATGTTGGATCATGAAAGGAACTGGTTTGCTGAGAACGGGAAATTAAATTTATTGAATTTTGATCAGTCATATTGCATTAATTGGTTAATTAATGTGCGCCGCCTCATTTCCCCTCACGCCCGACTGGCTAAGAACCCATGCCAATGTTAATTTCCTTTGGATGCCCACCTCATTTAGGGCGCTTACACAGTCCCAAATCGGCTTAGAGTCCACACTTGCGCAACTAATCGCTTCAAGTGTGGACTGACAGTTAGAGAAGATAGCGACCCTTTTACCTGCCTCGATCTATCTTTTTCTTTCTCTGATACAGTGATGAATTGCAGCAACCTCAGCTTGGAACACCATTGTGCCTTTGCTGAAGCTTACTGAAGGAATCTTTTTATTCTTCTTTTCGTATATTCCAGCTTCCACGTCGTACTCCGTCTTAGAAACGTCTGTACACCAGTTTGAGTCCGCTCTTATTGAAAGACCTATATATCACTAATCGTTCTGGCAAAAGTATGGAGTTGCTTGAATCTCCTAACTAATGCAAATTGACGTAAATGGTCGTGGTCTACAGCTTTTACGTAGCACATTACTAGTTTCCACTATTATTTATCACTACAGCAACAATGAGAATACTCCTAATGTTGCTCCCGCATTTGACATTTGTTCTGCGTACATTTTCCCGGGCCAGACTCTAATTTATACATTCACACAAAGCCCCAGTACCTGCTACCGTGCGGCCTGCTGTTAAAACAGAATGAATATTGTATGCCCGCCATACACATATATCGTTCAACTCTCTCCGGTGTACCCTAGCTCTCTGTTTTTTTCGGATCTACGTCCTGTTACCTGTACACACCACACACAAACACACACACATTCGACAGTACAATACCTAGGGCGTTTATGGCACAGAGTGAACGAAAAACTGAGCGGAAATTGTCCCAATCTGCACAGCTTTTCCAATCCATTAATGAAATATCAGTCGTAACTTTTTTCGGAGACTGGACGTGAAGTGGGCGTTGCTCGTGAGCTGAACATAATTTCATTAGCGTTTGATGTCGTTCTCTACCTATTAGGTAGATGTGCAATTAGGCAATGTCGTTTTGCTCATTTGGTTTTTACTTCGCTGCATTGATTACCACCTAAACACATTTCGTATATGTATTTAATGACATGTGGCAAATCATTCTGAGCAACGCACAAAGTTGAATGAAATAAAATTACGCTAGAGTATCGACTCTAATACACTGAGAGAAAAAAAGAATTTTCCATTTCTTATATACAATGAGCACTTTGTGTAATTGTTTTGCCGAAAAACAGACAAAGTTCAACTCTGCAACACTGTTTTTCCACTTTGTGACACTATTTGTAGTAACATTTTGTGTGCAACTTGTGATCATATCGCCTTTTGCATGGAATTGTGCATGACACAAGAATGACTTGCGAAATTCAAACAGGAGTGTAAATTGACTGTTTGATATGTGAAAAATTACATTTTTATTATGTAATTTATTAAGTAATTCTAAATTTAATTGTAATTTCAGCACGTTTTGGATATGTAAATTTCAAATTCATTTGGGAAAAATATATAAAAGTTGTATCTTGTTACCTTTTATTTTGTAAATTTACAATTCGCTATGTATCTACAACAAAAGTACAATGTTACACATGAAAAGAGAGCTCCATCTTCAAGATCAGGCTATGTAGGTTGGAGGTTGCTTCTGAGGCAGCAAGATATACAAGCACTCCGGATGTAAGAAATGATAGTTAAAAAAAAAAATACATACACATAACTTTAGTGTATGTGGAGCACCAAATAATTTTATTGGCAGAATATTAAACCAAATGTGACAAGTGCAGAGCGACAAATTAAACAAAGACTCTAATTTGACGTATTTATTATCAGACGCAATATTGTAATGGTACTTGCTGTGAGATATTAAGACGTCTGACACAATAAGTACTTTCAGTAGCTCGTCTTCAAGGCCGCTGTTTCCTTTCCAATTTCTTCGCTGTTGAGAATTAAACGACTTTTCTCTGAGTCTCTTATAATTCAAAAAAAGTTTGGGTTTTCCTACTCCGACTTACAAGAAATGGGTCAGACCTCCATCTCGGTATAACCATATATTTTGTGCTTGGATATTAACAGGTAAATTTTGAATTAATCTTGGCAATCCGTTTACTAAAAATTACAAATACATTTTTCCGTTGAGGTGACCATCAAAAAAGTGTGGGCCTACATGTTTCTTAATAATTCCTTCCCAAATCTTTATTGGTCAGTGTTGTTGACGATCCATTTGCCAAATTATTCTTTTTCATGAAAAGTTGCTTCGTTCGAAAAGAAGTACGTTTGTAAAGAAAATGATTTTCGTCGAGACCAAATTGTGCCCGCGTACGAAACTCTACCCTGCGCTGAAAATTATTCTCACTCAGAGCTTGGTGTAAATGTGATTTACATGAAAATGATGTTCCGTTTTCTTCATATTTTTTTTTGTTTCCGTCAATAATAATGTGGCTACTACTACATATAAGTGCACTGGCAGGCCGGGAAGAAGGTATCCGCAAGGGGGCTTTGGTAACCACTGCTTTGGTTACAACTGGTGGACAACCTGCTGGCAAAATACGATGGATTAAAGAAAGCATTGAAAAAGAAAAAAGCTGCTAATCAAGCACAACTGTACAAAACAGGAGGCGGTAGTGGAGTAATCATACCATACACCGATTATGAAGAAAAACTTTTATCGATCCTGGGTGTACAAATTTGTGGACTCGCAGATGTAGAAGATTCAAATAGTTTTTTTACAAAATGAAATATGTGCATACGATATAGAACAGAACATAGAAATTAGAGGTAAAACTTTACACTTGCTACTAATAAATATTAATTGTAAATGAACTTTTCATGCTTGTGTAGAAATTTTTGTAACGGAAAAAAGTATGCCTACAACCTCCACAATAGCAAACATTATCATAACAGCTGATAGTGAAGAAGTTTTTATCCCAACGGAAGAGGTTATTTCATCAGTAGAAACGTCAGGTAGTTTGTATGTCTGCAGTTTATATATACTAATTATTTATTAAATAGGGAAGAACAATGTGGAAAGTATCAACTGGGTAGGATGGACCCCAAAAAAAATTAAAGCGGCCTCTCCCAACAAAGCTAGCTTCTTCAAAAAGAAAGCCATCATCTAATCATTCGGTAAATGAAAAATATTGTGATATTGCTAAAAGACGAATGGAGTTGCTAGAATTACAATATTGTGTAGCTGAACTAGATGTTAAGTTAAAGGAATTAGAACTTATATTAAAAGAAAAGCAGTATTTAAATGCAGTGCAGGAAAATGAGCGATTAGAAGAGAAACATAAATTACAAATAGAAATATTAAAGAAACAACTAAAAAATGTTAGCTATGATCAGTAAGAGTGTTTTATGTATAGTTTAATAAAACGTTAATAGAAAATTGTCAGTGTTATTTATTACTATAATAACATATTAACTCAAAATTATATTTACAAAGCTGCAAAGTAATCAATTAGTTCCCGTCTTCTTCCATCGTTTTGATTAATAACAGGTGCATTGTCGTTTATTAGTCCAATATCGACTTCTACATCATCATCTGGAATATCCTCATTGTTATTGCGCGCAATGTTGTGAAGTACAGCTGTAGCAATTATTATCTGTTGGGCTGTAAGAACTTTACATCTCATTCCAAGAGATAATACAGGAAATCTTCGTTTCCATATCCCAAAGGTACGTTCTACCACATTTCGTGTGCGGATTTGGGATTCATTAAAAAGTTGCTCTGCATTATTCGCAAGGTTGGCTAGTGGTGTTATTAAGTAGAATCTATTTGGATATCCACTGTCACCCAACAAAAAACTATTTCCCATTTCACCAGTCTCAAATCTTGCCCGTACTCTGGAATTCTCAAAAATGTTGCTGTCATGAGCTGACCCTGGCCACCGGCATACGATGTCTTCAATTTTGTAGCAAGCATCAGCAACAACCTGTACATTCAACGAGAAGTAACCTTTTCGATTTCTGAATGTCTCTGCATTATTGCCACCTTGCAATGATTGGTAATCCACCAATAATAATAATAATTATCAAGAAAAAAAAAATAGTCAATTACCAGGAGACTGTATTCGAACAAGTGTACAGTCAATTGCTTTTAAAACTTGAGGAAAACGCGCTATCCTATAAAAAAGTTGTTTTATGTGTGCTACACCTTCTTGTGTATCTGGGAATTTAATATACATAATTCCTCTGTTGTTCACAAATGCTTTGGGTAACCCTTCGTATTATTTTACCGCATGTTGATTTATGCATTCTACCAAAATCTCCTACAGTAATGTAAAATGATCCCGTTGCATAATACCTGAGCGCTACCAATAACTGTTCCATAGGTGAAAATGGATTATTTCTAAAACGTTAAAGTTTTAGTGATTTCACATTAGAACTTGTTGCATGAGTGTCATACCTTCTACTGTTGTAGTGTAGTCTGTGATATAGTACATTACATATATCTTGCACTGTTGCTTTGCTTAAACGAAATCGTTTGAAGAAATCAGTATCAGCTAATGAATCTAAATACTTGATATGATTGAATCTGTTTATTGTATTGTAAGAACGTCGTGGCCTATTAATAATTTCGACAATTTTTTCTTCTTCATTCATTAATATATCATTAATTTCATCTAGATTATCCATATCTTAAGTAAAATCCACAGTGATGAATTTTTTTAGGTTATAAATAGTCAAGTTGGTTCCTACTTGAAGCTTTCTGCATCAAGTAAGGTAATCTTCCCGTTAAGGGGAGGTTTACATATATATATCGGAAAAGTACAAAAACTTTGAGCTTTTTTTTCAGACAAAGGAAAAGATATTCGAAATACGGCTTTTTCTTAAGAAATATATTAAAACTTGAACATTAAAAAAATATATTGTTTTTGAATGACAAGACCACTATAACGTTCGCTATTTGTATCTAGGTAGCAATGTGCACAGAAAACACGGTCAAACTGCGTAAACTCTAGCATACGCAAAAGTGATCTGAAATTGAAAATAAAAAGAAGAGTTAGAAATATATTAAATTTGTTGGATGTTATACCTAAATTTAACCAAATAAGTCGAAAGCAAACAATGTGGCAGATACCTGGACTTTGATTTGATTATTTTCTATTTCTTTTTTGTGTGTATGTGGCTATAAAAATATGGAATATTGCAATTTTTGGGATATCATAGGTATAACCTCCAATAAAAACTGTTTACATTAAGAAAACAAAAGAATTAAGTTGATATATTGAACACTTGAAGAACTAGAACTTACGCAGATTTGAAAAATCATGTTTCGAACGCGTTCAAAGTTTCTCAGCAAACATTTTTACAAATAGTTCAACATACACTTAGTTAGCTATTCCGGCACCACATATTAATCCTTCTTCTTCTTCATACTTCTGCATTTGCAAAATTTGTTGCTTCCCCTTTAGACAGCACAGCAAGTTTTGCAGCGCTGGACATACTCTGCTCTGCTCGTTGTATGCGCTGACGATCAGAATTGATGACGAAATTTTTGGCATCAAGTCCTACTGCAATTTCCACCGCATTCATTATTTGTAATACAGAAAAGTAACCTTCATTGAATAAATTTGCTGCAATGTAGGTAGCAAGTTGAATTGTTTATGGGTCGCAGTGTAAATCTTTTGGAGCTAGTTTCTACACACATGAACTAAACGAGTCGTTTCAGTTTTGACAATTTTTTCCAATGCATCTTTGCAAGAAATCACTCTAGAAAAAGACTTCATAAATTGGCCTAATAGCATCTTGATTTTTTTTTTGCAAAAGAGGGTCATGTATGAATGAAGCAAGCTCAACCTTGGCTTCTGCAACGCGCCACTTACACAGGCTGTCTACACCTTTTGGACAATAAATGTGCCGTGGATCCGCGTCGGTTGAACATTTATCATGAAATGTAGCCCAAATAGCTGCCTTCATTTTTTATGCAGAATCTGGATGTTGTCTAATTGCTAGTCCACAGTACACTTTTGTTAAATTATCAATAACTTTGTCAGTTAGTTTACCAGCGCGCTTTCTTCAAAGTCCACTCATTCTTTTTGTACATCTCCAACGCATTCTCTTTTTTTTCTTGAACAGTAACATCTTTCGTACGGCTAAAAATCACAAATTGCTTAAAAAGTTGTCTTGTCTCAGTCGCCTATCCGAAATCGTGCGAAAATTTCTTTTAAGGCATCGCATCGACTTCCATTTTTTCTGTGCTACTCTGATGATCCGTAGTGCGGTTACCCTTGCCATCATATTCTAGCCAGCTTTTATAAGAAATTTAGTGTAAGTAAGTGCATCTGCAATAAATTGATACATTTTATGGTAAGTAGTTTTCTAAAGCGTGGGAAAGTGTGTTTTAAGTAAAAGAAATATTGTTAGATCAGTTTCTTCAAATGTGCGTTTCATTTCGGATCTAATTGCTTCATATTATTGTAATATAAATAGCTACTCTGTCGTTTATTTGTGATCCCGACTGCAGTGGCATTTCTAATCATTAAAGACAACTATAAAACAATACTAACAAACAATAAGTATGATATTTCGACTCGAGCAGCTCCGAGTCGAATATAGTATTACATCTAATTTGTTCCGTTTGTGTTCGGTACACCCGCTCTTTTAATAAGCCGTAGCGGCTTAAACAATGCGAATATTACGAAACCGCTTTAACCATGTATGTTATATATTTGGAGCTTTCAAAAAATGCAAAAAACCAAAAATCGTTTTTTCCAGTCAAATACATGTAAACCTCCCCTTAACGAACGAAATTAACTTAACGACAGGTGAATATCCTCTTATTTACTTTATTCTGTCAAGTAAGCCTACTGGAAACTTTACCAGAAGGTAAAAAGACCGGGCCTTAGTGTAATACGTCTACATATAGACTATAATTAAAGATATGCAAAAAATAAACTATATGCACTTTGCATATAATCCGGTCTTTAGTCATTACTACTAAAATTTTCAGCAAAATCTTCAACAGCGTGTTTTTGAAATAGTCTCCATAATCCTCCATTATTTTCTCTATCGGCCATTGGTATTTTCTTTCTCCTCTGCTACGCCACTGGACGGCAACGCATCGCATCCCACGAGAACACATTGAAAGCATCAATCACGACTTATTCTAACATATTCGATAATATCTAATCTAATCTACGCACTAAACCTATCGCGGGCGCGTACATAATACGTACCACCAAGGTGCGATATCTATTTTTAATCCGTAAACTCCTCGATCGTAAAGAATTTCCAGAAAGCACTCTCGGGAACATCAAGGGCGCCTTACGCACCGCCCCGTAACGGCAATACACTCCGCACGCAAATTCGCAACGGAAAGAAACGACTTTCAGTTCGCAAGTTTCGAGTCCCGTCCGCGTAGTCGCCGATAGTTCGAAATCTTCCTGGCGTCGCGACGCGTCGTCCGCCACCAAACAGATGTGCCCGCGGTGTCGATAGGATAGAACAAACACGAGAGAAAAAAAAAGATGATGTGCTATCGATGATTTTCGCATCACAGTCCGTCAAACAGCACGAGGACATCAGGTGAATTTTCGGAGTGTGGTGTTCTGTTTAGTTATCCGGGCGCTTGCGCTCTCAATAGAGCATGCCATGACGCTGTTGCATCTCTAGTAAGCGTCCGGCAAGTTAGCGTCGCGGGCGTCCTTACGGGATTCGCCGAAAAGAAAAAAAAAAAAAAATTACTAGAAACAGAATATCAAAATTTCCCCTCAATAAAAAAAAAAAATTGTGCGCGCGTTTTTGCGGGAAATTTTCCGGATTTTACGATAATGTGTTTTGATGAGAAACTCCGGGAAGAATAGCGGCAGTGTTATCTGTTAGTTCTTGTGTGTTGTGCTCGCTCTTCGGTTCTTAGTTTTCATTTGGTAATTTTAACGTGAGCTGTCAGATTTTTTCTTTTATCCTCGCTTGAAAAGAAGCTTACGATCGACGTGCGTCTTCAATTATTTCAAATTAGGGTCTAGGAATATGGTGGGAGTCAGTTAGGTAGGTGTGAGATTCTCTGAAAAGAACGAAGAAGTGTGGAAAACAAGTGAATGTTACGCCGAAGCAAAATATCCTCAATTAAAAAAAAGTTTTGAAAAGTTTGCAACTCGTAATAAATACAAGATCGCCCATTAAAATAACTTGAATCACCCTAAAAAAAAAAAAAACAGGGAAATCTCATCCCTTTTTATAAAATAAACATTTTTGCAAACACTTCCACCCCAGAAAAAAAAATAATTACCAATTAATTAAGATTAATCATCTAAACCTAACAAAAAGTTCCCAAATCTTATCTCCACATAAAATTCATAATTACCCTATTTGAGGCAGCACAGTTCTTGATGTCGAATGGAATTAATCAATTTTTCAAATATGGCGGTGCAAGTTTTGCCCTTACAATAATCCCCAAATTCCCCATTATACTCAAAGCCGAGAGGTAGAATTCCTAATATTTTCCGACATAATATCTTTAAAATATTTGATTATAAAATCGACACGATTTTTATATCAAAATTTAATGAAATCAATGAGAATGGAGTACCAAATTTTCTCTTTATTACAAACAAACTCAACCCTTCTCCTATTTAAGGCTATTTTTAACAAAAAAAAATCTTTTTTTTTAACCATAACATCAATGAACTTAAAACCACTTTCATCATCGATGCATAATTTAAGAGCTTCATAAACTTGAAATAATTGAAAATCAATAATCTACTCACATGTTTGTTTGCATAAATACATTTTATACGTTACCTATGAAATTATTGATAAAATAATATACCGCATCCATTTAAGCAATTAATCCAAGTTTAATTATGGATTTTAACAAAATTGTTACAAATGTTGCTATAGATTTATTTGAGAACGAAGACAAATTGCTTCCATTCGCGGAAATTACATTTTTAATTCACATAATATTTTTTCCCAATTTAAGGAGGAAGCATCATGTCTTATTTTTATCCTAGATATTATTTAAGAGATCTCTCAGAAATTCTCAACGTAAGTAAAGATCCATAATATGCTACTTTTTACTTCTAAACGCTTTTATTCCATTGATTGCATTTTTTGTTTCATTTTCTTCCACAATTTTGTAAATCCTTGCAGCAGAAATGTATTGAGTCACATAAAGAAAAGACTACAGAATTAGCAATAAAACACTAATAACTTATATTTATACCGTCAATTATGTTAAAAGTTTTACTATATTCTGATAAATATGCTATTATAGCATATTTATTAGAATATAAATATTGTATGATCAATATTATAAATAATCCAAAAACTGCAAAATGTGGAGTTAATGCATTTCTGCTTTGAAGTGCGGATATATTTACAAATGCGTTATAATTACTAGATGTTAAAGCCCGTGTATATGTATTATCAACAACGATTCTATTACCCTAAGACCAAGGCAAGACAAAAGCTAAAATTTCATATCTAGAGGCCCAACTAAACAGCTTAAATGTAATAAACCAAAGGACAAAAACGAAAATCTCAATTTGCAATATGTTAAATTACGACTTTACAATTTTTAATAAATACTCCAAATATTTCGTATTAAAGTTTGAACAATACTTTGTTGGTTATATTATTTTCAATTACGATGTTAACAATTGCATATGTTGGTCAAAATTCTCACTTTTTAAAATTATCAAAATCACAATAATCATTTCTCCAATTAAATTGAGATAAATCTATAATTTTTGGTTCAAGTTCGCTATAGTTCAATCTTTGTAATAGTAATTATGCATACTATATCTTTACTGCCTATACATGGATGTACAAATGCATACTAGATAGACCTTCCAACATCTGCCCTCAGCTGGCAGATGTTGGAAGGTCTATCTTTTTGCCACCTAATTCGTCTTTAGCTTTATTCAACAATTTCATCTGGAATGTTCCTACGTTAATATGGAAATCTTTAACAATCACTCCTTTAGTAAATCAATCTTTATTTAATGTTCCTAATAATACAGTTTTTGAGCCGGGCAGAATGTAAGCACTATTGACATAAGCATCTTAAATGTAATCCAGAGCAAATAAATACTGAGAAAGTTTTCTCTTACTTTAATGTATTACTTGTTGAAACCGATTTTTAGATTATTAATGGCTATTTTTATCTATTAAAGCATCTATATAGACAAGTAGAATATTAACATTGGCTACAGTGTTTAATTGTTACATTTCTAGGAGTCCTTGTATAAACAGAAAATTCATCAACTCTTTAAACTCTACACCATTCAAAACACCTTACTCCAAATTTCACTGTACTGGACTCGCTCTTCAATGGCGAAATTGTTATTGCCAGCAGTAAAAATGAATTAATTAACTACATTGACATGATTCTAATTTATATCTAAAAGTGATTTGCTGTATTACAGTCATGATTAATTGAGGTCTGTCAATGTTTAATTTCTTCTTGTTTGACTTGACAAACAATGGAAGTTTAACATCTTAAATTCAGTATTATACCATTCTGCAGATAAAGGAAAAAATTAAGCAATGATGCACCAGAAAGCTCGTAGTTGCTAATTCATGTTTCTACGAATAATTGGAATCTTCTCAGACAGACCTATTATTAGTAATAGGTTTTGGTTTATACGTCTAATTTATTTGTATTTGTTATTACTAACATGCCGAGGAGGAATGCAGTTCTATTGTTTGTTTTCCCTTCACAGGTTAATTGATTGAGCATTTACTCATGCAAAAAACGCAAAAAAATGCCGTGGATGTATGTAACGCAAACCAGTGGAAAATATACCAAATATTCCTAAAACTAGTTTAATTAGCTATAAAAATACTTCATATAAAATTTCGTCAAAGAAATAAAAGCTATCAAGCTTATCTTCCAAAAAATATTCCAAGGAAACCCAAATGGTACCAACAGGTATGCTGGAAAACACTGAGCTTATGTCAAATGAAAATAAAAAGTTTCATAAATGCATTTGAATTATTAACGGGTAAATTCGAAAGTTGCACAGGTATAACATAGAGGGCGTCAGATTTTGTATCTTGGAGATACATATATGTTGATGTCTACCCTATTTTCAATATTTTCTCCACTCTCCATCTATTCTTTGGTCTGCCTTTTATTCTTTGATTAATTGCATTTCTGTATAACATTATCTATCTTTAATATTCTTTCTTTATCCGATCTTTTCAGATGCCCCAGCCATCTTTTGAGCTCTCCCAAAGTTGTTATATACTTGGTTTTTTGTAGAACAGCTAAAGTTTTCTGTTAATTTTTTTCTTCATCCTTTAAGTCCACCATATATTGTCGTCAACGTTTTTCTTGTCATGTTTGTGTTGTCTATCCTCCATTCGATTCATTATCTACGTTTTATAAACGTTCGTTACTGTAGGTTTTATGAATGTAATATATTCTAGTTTTTGTTTTCTTAAAACACGTTTTGATTTCATTAGCTTTCTCAATATTCTACATCTTTCATCACGCTTCGACACTCTAACCTGAATTTCCTATTTCTTCTACCCATTTTCACGTATTTCGGCCCCTAGGTAACGAATTCTTTAGCTCTTGCAAAGGCATTCCTCGTGTCTTTACGCAGCCACTGTTTTTCATTCGTTTTAAGTCCAAACCCCACTACTTTATTTTTTAATCTTCTATTTTCTGTAGTTCCTCTTTAACTAACACAGTTTTTCTTGCTAACATAGTTAGATCATCAGCGAATGCTGGATAGATAACACAAGTATGTACTTATATTTGTTGTACAATCAATTAGATAAAAAGTAAGTTGGATTTTTGGATCATATTCTCTCCTGGCTTACCTACCTTATAACGGAACTTTGCGAGCTGCAAATTGAATATCCTAATTTAACTTTGTCAGTTTGTGTACCCATGGATTGTTTACTCAAGGACACTCCTTGTTGTTGTGGAACTTCAACTTTGATGCAATTTGACTTTGAAATTGGCCCACATTTCGAAGGTATGAAAAAATCATTATTTGTTGAACACGTTGTATATGAGTAGCTATACCAGCCGAAAGGGCTATATAATAATGTTTTATATAAAACATCTATCTCGTGCCGGTTAAAAATTATTGTAGATAAATGAGATTTGGGTCGAATTTCAAAGGCAAGTTGCACTCCCTAAAGTTGAAATTGATGAGGTCTATAAATTGATAAAGTTTCATTAGAATCTGCGATTCATAGTTTAAGAGGTTTCCTTGTTATATAACAATTTATTTACTTCAATTATGTATTAAGTTATTGTTTCTTATATTCTAATAAGTTCTTTTTGGTTTCTAGGATTATTATTTTTTATAATAGATTTTAGTTGGTATTACATGGGAGCCTTATGTTAATAGCATACTGGGACAATCAAAATAATTATCTTTATCTAAGATGATCATAGTATCACCACACTATAAGCAGTGAGGACAACTACAAAACTACAACCCTTGTAGTTTTGTGGTGCATTCTAAACGACCTTGAAGCTGAAAATGACAGCTAAACTTCAGCTGTCATTTTTTAAAGCTGTTGCCGGGAGATTTCCAAACGTGTGGAGTAAACTATATTTTAAAGAAAGTAGATAAATAGATTAGAAAGAATTTAATAATTTCTGCGTTTTCTATTGTAATTTCATTCTTTCAAATACTTCTGACAGCTTATATTAATAAAAAATAATAGGATTTTAGTAAAACAATGTTTGATTAAGTGATACATTTATTTGCAAGAGTTTTACAATAATTGTGCTCGCATTCTTTCTTCCTCTGAAAATAAATCTTTATTTATATATTTTATATAGTACAAATATTCTTCCAGGAATAAATATGTTGTGGTTCTTTTTCCAACAAACAAAAATCTAACGATTTCGGTGGAAGGATTTTATTGCACACTTTCAGATTTTTGACACGAGCACACACTAACTTATAATTAGGGTTAGAAGTTATGACTATATCGTTCTGTGATAATACAAAGACTTTTCCTTTTCATTCGACTCATTTCAAACATCCGGCTTCGCACAACACGGTTTGCCAACAATGATGTTCGGCGATGCGCAAGTTGATATGGGTTTTAGACCTAGACTGTTTAAATGACTTAAACAATATCGATTTATCTAATATAATGCGAATAAATGTTTGAAGTGTGAAGATTAAAATCTATACTAGTATTATTAGTATCGAATACAGTTCAGACCGAAATTACATCATTTCATAAAGTAAACATAAAATGAAATACATTCAGTTATTGTGATAAATAGCGATAAGATTTAAAATGTCTATCTAATAAATAAATTGGTTTCTTATCCATGCAATTTCTCAATTCTTTTCCTACTGTAGTTCCTTACATTTGTTCGCAAAAATAGATTCGTTCAGAAATCTAAAGAAACTGCGACTATTATTAACTTCAGAATTTATCTTGCTAGAGCGAATGGCACAATATCCTGGTGTCTATCAGCGTCTTTTCTCACGGTTATTTCACTCAAATACATATACAATGTAACAAAACACACATATATGCACAAATAATGCACAATACATGCAGCTTATCAAAGTCTTTAAAGCTAAATGGGTAATTTAGAATTAATAAAATACTTAAATTAAATAAAAGTAAATCGTGTAGGTTAAAGAGATGTATGTAGGTACCAATGTAAACAATAACAAACTGTCATATTGGAAAGCTGTTGTCTGAAGTGAAGTTAGGCTCAGAAATACAAACTGCAATGACTCATCCGTTGTTCTTAGTATTTATAGTGTGGTATTACTTTCATCAGATTTTATTTAAAAATAATCTGTCTTCAAGCCTTTAGCATTGATAATCTTTATAAGTGACATCTGGAACATTGGTTTCATGCCTGCTTCTGCATTGACGTTAAAAGGAAACGGTGACACTTTAGATTCAATAAATCATCTTCGTTAGAGCATGTTAAAGTCTTTTTCTTTATTGTTGGAGCATCTAATTACAGTTTTCATATTTTAAAGAATGGGTTTCTTTTATGATTTTCGACCAGTTGAATGTAACATAGAACATACCATTTAACTACTTTTTTCATTTTTGTTTTTCTCTGCAATTATTAATTTCCATTAATATCTGGAATAAATCCAATAATAATGCAATACTGTCCGTATATCACGCAAGAAACAAGAAAAATTGAATTGTTTTTGTGTACATCATAGAAATTTATTTATCCATAAATTATCCGCCAGACATTTCACTGGCGAAGCGCTACACATGTTCGCAACATGACCCAATAGAATTTAATTTATTACTCGGATGGGACAATATAGCGAAAAGGGCACACGATATTTTCCTGATTTTAATCAATACCTGTATACACTCCGTCATATCGAAGACCTTCGTTTAATATGTTCCGCCTCATGCCTGCATGGCGATTCATTTTCCGAGAATTTCCAACCGAATAGGATTCGCGAATATTTCTTTTATTATGCACACGCTACAGCGGGGGATCATTAATCTCCGAACTGACAACTTACGTAATGTGCAAACTCAAGTTTTCATCGCCAAAACGAGTATTTTATAAGCTGCTTCCAAACTCTATATTTTCTTGTGGCTTTTTTCTATCTCGTTATACATGTGTATGAGCAGAGGGCCAACAGATATATTTATTTTCCCAACATGAATTATAGACGAACGCGTATTGTTTATACATGTAAACCTCGCTTATATGTACACATTGTATATCATAGGCGAGAACGTAAAATTATATAAAAGAAAACAGCGGCGCATCAAAACTCGGCTCAAGAATAACAAATTTTCTCCGTATTCCGGGTTAGTCGCATCGCGAAAAATTATTCCGCCGCTAACTTTTATACACGTTATTTGGGCTGGTTCCATATGGGAGAAAAGTGGAATGAAATGTACGCATCATTTTTGGCCATTTTTTTTTCTTCTCCTCGGGTTGTTGTTTTGTCTTTGCGCATTTATTTCTGGGCTGTTATTTATATGCCCGTGGGTGTATTCGCCGAGGTATGACGTTTTTGTTCTTATGACGTATTAGTTCCTGGAGAATTTTCTTATGTTAGCGTTGATGGGTTGCAGCAATTGTGAACGCATAGGAGCTTGTGTCTGCGTGGAGGTGATCTGCATCTACTCTGTCATTAATTAATTACACTTAATTTTCATTATCATGGATTGGTATTTACATCATATTAGTATTGTCAACAATAAAGTGCAAGTAAAACAAATAAAAAATGTATAAACAATGAAAACATAAAGCAACACTCACACACTAAAAAAATGTAGGTAATTTTCCTTGGTAATAATCAGTTTTTTAGATAATTTTCCGCATTCAATGGGGGTAAATGTACAAAATGTTTTACGTGAATATTTATGGAAAAAAAATCTGTTTCTTAGAAATAAATCTTTAACATTGTAATATTACTAAGAAAAATATTAATATCTCACAGGAAAAACTTAACATTACGGTTAAAAATAATATCTTTTATTTAAATACATTACCATTACCACACTGTAAAAAAATATTTTTTGGACATATACGATATCAAGTACTTACGATTTTCTTAAAGAAACTATTCATTTTATACACAGTCGATGCAGTTACAGATTTACGTCAAAATTATATTACAAAACTGTAAATCATCACGTCATGATGTTTTAAACATATAATAGCAAAGTTTTCTGGCCTATAGTAGCAAATACGTTAAACATATTCTACAAGTAGAGAAGCTATCGTGAAGATGGCGGTTCTCTTATTTCACTACACTCACTTTCCTTTAAGTAACCAGAATGACATTTCGCATACACTGAGAAATTTTGAAAATAATTATACAGTGATTCTCTAGCTATACACAAAAACTTGGGGATTTATTCCTCATATGACAAATAATAACTAATAGATGAAAAAGTAAATTTCACAGATATCTAGGAAACTAAAAAACTTTTACTACATTTTTTTCTTGTATTAGTCGTTATTTGTCATGAGGAATAAATCCTCAAGTTTTTGTGTATAGCTTGAGAATCACTGTATAATTATTTTCAAAATTTCTCATTGTTCTCATTCTGGTTATTGAAAGCAAATTAGTGAAGCCTTGTTCCTGGTTATATAAGATATTTTTGATAATTTAGATAAATTCAAAGTAGGCTCTTTAATGTTTGATTGAACAGTATGGAATTAGAGGATCGTATCTTGGAAGGATTCTTTCATACTTCAAAGATTGTTGGAACAGCGTTGTATAGTTCAAGACCACATCAAAGTTTTTTTTCTTTTAAAAAAGGAGTCCCACCAGGGTCAGTACTGGGATCAATGCTTTTTTCTAATATTTGTGCACGATCTTCATGTTAACTTTGATGGAGAAAAATTGTGCCGATTGCCGATGACACTTCGACAGTTTTTTCGGCAGCAGGGTTATCGGAACTGTCTAAGGAGGGCATTGAATGTGCGCGTATGATACTTTAATAGACGCAAAATAACTGTCCTACCCTAAATACAGTTTAAACGAATTGCATTAATTTTGGCACTTGTGGACGAAACATTGCCTCAGTACAGGTTCGTCTAAATGATTTTCCTTATTAGTTCGCAGTCCACCTCGAACAGATGAAGATGGTGTACTCGGTAGTGTCTCTTTCTTCACAACATGCACGGTACTCCAATTCTCTCACTCTAAAACGGTACAAATTTGCACGAAAGGAGTTACGTAATAATTCACCTTACCATCTTTTCTGCCAACGCAGGCTCCTATGCCTTTTAAAGTCTCTGTATCCATTGTGGCTCTTCGTTCTCCCCAATATGCCGTTATAAACCCTTACCAATCAATTCAATCTTAGATCTTTGTTCAGCTAAAAATTCTATTACCGGAATTCTAGCCAACACGATCAGTGCCACTGTTGAAGCTGTTCTATATGCCTATATGGTGCAAATGGCAATTCTGCGCATATGCACGTAAAAACTCCGCTTTAACGATGCTTTCCTTTGGCATCCCACTTCCCCATAAAGAGGCTGTATACAGCATGATAGACTGAATCGCAGAACATAATATCTGCCGGCTATTCTCCTCCACATTGGGCAAAATACCACAGAGTGCTGTTAGGGTCTTGCCAGCCTTCTCAGCTGTATTGCGGATATGCCCACTCATAGTCAGATTTCT
The DNA here is from genome assembly GCA_004143645.1 of Protaetia brevitarsis. Lineage (NCBI taxonomy): Eukaryota > Metazoa > Arthropoda > Insecta > Coleoptera > Scarabaeidae > Protaetia > Protaetia brevitarsis. The sequence continues at coordinate 189,854 of RXPK01000181.1, read as the reverse complement.
GTTTAGCTAGATACTCAAATTTTCAAACATATCACATCTATAATTCTGGTGTCTATCCCTTCTGTTTTTCATCTTCCACTAGTAGCCCACAAACTGGCTACTTCCGTTTTGTGGGGTACCAGTTTTAGCTGCTTCCTCTGCATTCACTCCATCACGCTACGAAGCGAACTCTCAGACACTAACTCTAGCAATCTCAGGATACTAACAGTAACCACAACTCCCAAACGATTCGCATATCTAATCAACTTGACTCTCATTGGCATTGGAATTTCAAGCATTTCATGTATGTTCCATAGGGTTAACTATCACACAGTTTCAAATCTTGGAAATGCAACATTATACAGATATGATAAAATGTTTCTCTTCCATAATTCATGCAGAGTGCCCTCTTATGGTGCCAAATTAAAGACATTTGCTACATTCACTGTTATCCGTGCGCAAAGTCTTCTTGAACTGTTCATGTTTCTCTCCCTCTACCATCACTTTTTAACCGCTTCTATAGCATTAATAGTGGATCTTCCCTGTCTAAAACCATATTGATTCCTTATCTCATTTTTTCTAGCTAGATTAGAAGTAATTGCTCGAACAACTTCCCCAACACATTTAAAAGACAAATAGACTTATATGTACATCTGCTACGTGGGTTTCTTCCCATCTTAACAGTGCATTGGGATAAACACGCAATAATTATTCTTAGGAAATTATTCTGCCACTAAAAGATCATTCATTAAGGCTAAGGATTTCTTCTGATATTCTCGAACTGCTGCCTTAATTATCTCAGCTGAATATCTTTGAAATTTATTATAAACAGCATGTTTTCTATGTATAGGTCATTTCTAATTTGTTTTTGTGTCTCATTATTAATATGTTCAAGAAAGAAATTCTGTTCTTTGTTTTCCGTTCACAGAGGCCAATTTTGAATTTAGTGTTTGAGGAAATCAAAAAGAATTCTGAAAAAAAAAACACAAGAAATGTCGTTTACGTATCTAATCCAAACTCTTAAGAAATATGTAAGATATTTTGAGGATCTATTTCAAATTTATTTATAAAGAGCCAACTGTTTAGTTATAAAAGGAGACAAAATCTGCTTTTTCGCTAATCTTAACAAAAAAAGAATATTGATTAAATTAATTAATTATTAACTTAAGTAACTAAATAAAAACGTCTCCCTAATTCTTTCCAATCGTGTTCAGTTTTTCGTAATGGGGATCAGATATAGAAATTCGGTTAAAAAATATATTTCTCTGTAAATATTTATACATTTATAATTTATCTTATTTAGCATACAATACTTAATCCAGAACCCTCTTAATCAATGATCTAAAATGTGCGTCCGTTAGTTTTGGTAGCAATTACAATACTATTGTATGCAATTAAGAAGGTAAATAATTGAAAAACAGGTGCACTTTCTCACACAATTCTTTAATAAAAGCGACCGATTTCGTCCGATTATGCGGACATCCTCAGGTTAGTTGAAGAACATCCAAAGAAGAGAATAACATTAATATTATTATAATTAAAATGAATCAATATTTTAAAAATAATAATTTAATCTATACAACATTTATTAATAAAGAAAATGTGGTAAATTAAAGTAAAAGTTTTTTAAAAAAACTCAAATTACTCACAATTACTGATCAGCTAAGAATAGTATTAAATAATTTAATAGAAATTGCGTTAAACACCAATAGTCAGAATTCGTTTCTAATTATTTCTGAATTAAACAACAATTTTGGAAATCAAGACTAGTAAAATATTAAAATTCTTTAAAAATATAGCGGAAGAATGTTATATATTTCAACCATAATGTATTCTTCGTGAAACGAATGACTTTTGAACCTCATTGCTATTTTTACCTTTCGAAGTTCCTTCTGTTTAAAGCACCACTCGAAAGAGATAGATCTCATTCGTGGATAGATTTTATAACAACAAAAAATATGATCAAATGCGCCCATAAATATTTACCTCGACTGTTTAGAAAGCCCGAAATGTGTCAGAACAAAACCCCAGTTCCTCATAAATCACATCGCCTGCACACAAACATAAACGGAGAAAGACGAATGAATGAAGAAATTTCCGAATTATAATAACGCTATCTACCTCCGACACGCATGAATTCATCTTTTGTTTTCTGACGAAAAGGAATCCGCACGCAGAATACGAATACAGTATTTAAATTTCGTTTAGTGAGTCTGCTCATCGAATATAGTGTTGAAAGTGTATTTAAATATGTACTGCCAATATTTACGAATGTTAGATATACAAACTGGGCCTCCTAATGCTAAACAACATTGCCCGTAATCTATATATTTAGTCTCGGTAAAAACAATTATTGACCGCGAAAGAAATATTTATTATCAACCACTAAAAGAAACGAAAATATCCAAAGTTGCCTGTATACAGTTGTTTTTCGCAATCATCCAAGTTATTGATACATGAATTGGTTTATTAAGTTCAATATTTACAACATACAATCTGCTAAGTTGATCTTATTTTGAATTCCTTTCTAACATCCCATCATAGCTACAAACAAGAATGGAAAATATATGAACAGGTTTATCGAAATTGACAGGATGATTGCGGTAGCAGAGAGAATTTTTAACCTCGCGTTTGACAATGGATTAAAGCGCTTTCGGCCGTAATAACCGTGTGGAGCAGCTGGTTTGGTGATTTTATTTCCTTTTTTTATCACTATGCGGTGCTGCGGTTGATTTTACCCTAATTGATGGCCAAACCGCGAATTATTACCGTCCCTTATAACCCTTTTGCAGGCATTATTGATCGTAAGGAAATGGGGGAATGGTGGGGAACGGAATCTGCTTACTCCGAAATTCATTTGTATTTTATGATGTTTTCAATTAGCAACTTTTAATTGTTCTTCATAAATTTCGTTCTAAATCGATATGATTGCAACAAGTATATTCGGTTCTTGATTAATTTCATGTTGTACTTAACCACTGATTCATTAGAAAAAAATGCCTCGTTTTAAATAAATTCCATTTCACGTCTGTGGTTCAAACAAGCTTTTAATTTTATTTTATGTAAGTGCGTAGACCCTTGTTTGCTTTAATAGCAACCCTTAACTTAACTTTAACTGTCAAAAATTTACAACGAAAGCTAATAAATGTTGTAAACATGTAATTTCTAATACAGTGAGTACCAATATAGGTCTTCGATTAATAGGAATTTTTCAAATCAAAGCATCATAGCATCAAAAGCCAAAATCATTTGATTTTAGTGGCATGTTTGTTGCAATGCATTTTTGTAATGACGTGAGCAAACCCAAAATGAGAATATCGTCATCGTAATGTCAACGTAGTGTATAGGAACTAAAGTCAGTCAATGGCGGGGATGAATTATTATGATAGAAATTACAGTAAGTACTTCTGCCAAAGTGAGTGATAGAAATCTGAATCTTCGGCTTTATATTTCCTGGATTTCAATGGATATATCAGTTCTGAAAATATTTCAAAAGAATATATAGTTTGTCGTTTTCTGCTTCTTGTTTCATGAATTTTAAAGTGTTGGCAATAATATCTCGCCTGGGGCCTGTTGCATAAAGGTACAATTACAATTTACAGGTGATATTTTTTACAATCTGTCAAAATTTGACTTATATGTATAAATTTGCAACGCCTGTAAGTCAAATTTTGACAGATTGTAAAAAAATATCACCTGTAAATTGTAATTGTACTTTTTATGCAACAGGTCCCTGGTCTCTTGACTACGGATAACTTTTCCTTCGACACCAACTTCAACTGACAACTAAATGTCAACTTCATGGTCATGATTACAATTTGTTGTAATCATGGCAATAATATCTCTGCCTTGTCTCTTGACTATGGATAACTTTTCCTTCGGCACAAACTTCAACTGACAACTAGATGTCAACTTCATGGTCATGATTACAATGAATATAACATACAACCATTTCTTTATTTGTATTAAAACATTGCCATTGTATAACTCGTTTTATCATCAGTGTCTTCAAAAAGACAGTTTTGGGAAGAACGATGGCATAATAGGAAAATAATTTACCATTCATTATAAACAAATTAAATATTTAAATAGACAATTATTAATATAAATTGGATCATTAGAATAATAAGTACTCCATAGCAAGATACAAATTCAACTAATTTCCACAAATTCAAACACAAAGGCAAGGAAGCTAGCAAATTTTAACTGCGCGGAATCGCAACCTTTCCTGAGTTTTAGCCAATAGGAAGCCAAGCTCGGCTCTTGTCAAAACAGTTCTTGACCGTTGTTTGACAGTTTTCGAGAGTAAAGAGAACCCAAAATAAGAAGTACATATGTCGTCATGGTAATATCAATGTAGAGTACAAGAACTAAGGTCATCAGTGGTGGGGATGAATTCTTTTATGCACGACCTACTTGATGACTTTGACAGTTTGTGCTCCAACGACCCTGTCAGCAAAAAACTGTTGGAGATATTGGTAGGTTTGTCGAGCAGTATGTGCTGGAGCATTATCGTGCTGAAAATAACCTGCTTCAAGCTCATTTTCTTGTAATTCTGCAATAAACAATTCCAAAACCTGTTGGTAACGTTGGGTGTTACAGTTTCCTCGAAGAAAATTGGGCCTGTAATTCGCTGCCTGGACATAGCTAACCAAACTCCAACTTTTACGGGATGCAATTGCGTTTCTCGAAATTCGTGTGGATTTTCTGCAGACCAGATACGATAATTTTGTGAATTGATATAGCCCGTTAGATGAAACCAGGCTTCATCCGAGAAAAATGATTTGTTTAGCAAGTTATCATCCCTTAATTTGTTATTAAACCAATGACAATATTCCAATCGTCTATCGTGATCTAATGGTAGTAATTCCTGTACCGTGGAAACTTTAGAGGGATGAAAATGTAACTTTCTTTTGACAGGTCGTTGCGCTGAAATGTAAGATAAGCCTGTAAAATTATTAAATGTAATAAACTACATTTACTAGATTACAGACTTTACTAGATTACAGTAAATAGCGATATCTGCATGACATTTGAGAACATGAAAACCCGAGGGTAAACATTTTTTTCCCAAAAGGTCCGGTAAATGAGGCCAGTTGTGAACACGTGAACACAGCTCATGATTCGACAGGCCGCCGTATAAAGCAAACTGTCCAAGTCATCACGTAGGTCATGCTTTTACTACAGTGATAGTAGAACTCCCGTCATGTTTCTGTCAAAGTGACAGGAATAAAGTATTGCTTACTAAAAAACTGTAGTCTAAATAACGCTATAAATATAAAATGTTACAGCATAACTGCAAAACGCAAGAATACCCTTAAAAATAACACGATATATAAGTCTGTCAAAACAAAATACTCCAGCAACAGCTGATCTGTTTGACACGTCATACATCAAAATGACGGCTCCTATACAGCTTGAGCGTTCTCGAATGCACAATGGTCTAAACGCTTTCTAGTAGCTTGTGCGTACAATTGCGGTCTTTTTTTGAGTTCGTTCTAGCCAGCAGCAGTCACTAAGCGGAATGAAAGTCACGAATTTTTGCTCCTTGAGATCAAAAGTGCCGACGCTGTTTGTCCGAATACACCCCTAAAGCTAGTATAATAGATCGTCCAACAATTCCAGCGCTTGGAACGCATATGACGACTTCTCATTTTGGGTTCGCTCCACCTTATACAGGGTGATTCTCAATATATGCGACAAACTTTAAGAGCTGATTTCTGAGGTTATTTTGATCATAAAAGTTCATATGAGTATAGGTCCAAATCGGTTTGGTTTTAAAGTTATTGAATGTTTAATAATAAATTATGAACTATGACTAACACGATATAATATCACAGTTGGTTCTTCAAAAACTATTGTGTAGAGGGGAATGTTTATTGTCATTTCAATATTTGTCAATATTGTCAGAGTATTCATTCAGTTTATTGTCAGTTTCTGTTTTCTAAAATGAATTACTGAATGCTGAGATGTGTGATATGCATTTCGTTTACGATCTTGCCAATGGAAATTCGCGTGCTGCTAGACGTCTTTATGAAGAACGATACCCGAACCGTATCATCCCGCATCATTCAATATTTGCCCGTCTTCACCAACGTCTTATTGAAATGGGAAATTTTAAAAAACGGACGACTGATAACGGGCACCCATCTACAGTGAGAACTACACAAGTTGAAGAAATGGTACTAAATGAAATTGAGGAACATCCTACTACAAGCACCAGAAAAATTGCGTTTGCTTTAAACATTAGTCAGGCCATAGATTGGAGAATATTGAAAGATCAACTGTTGTATCCATCTTACATTCAACGGGTGCAGGCACTTTTGCCGACAGATTTTCCGCAAAGAGTGGTTTTTTTGTCAGTGGATGCAACACAAAATCCTGACTATTTGGCTCAAATATTCTTCACCGACGAGGCTACTTTCTCTAGAAACGCGATTATTAATTTTCATAATAATCACATATGGGCCAAAGAAAATCGCACGAACTAGTGAAATGCCCGTCATCAAACATCAATCTCTGTCAATGTGTGGGCGGAATTGTTGAGATCACTTGATAGGTCCACATTTTTTAACCGATCGATTAAATGCGAGTAACCCAATTTTCTGGAAGAGAGCTACACCTACTGCTGGAAGAAGTTCCGTTGCAATTAAGATTACAAATGTATTTTATGCATGACGGTGCCGCAGGCATGTTTAGTTTAGTTGCTCGCGAGTTTTTGGACAATACGTATCAGATCGGTGGATAGGACGGGGAGGTCCACAGCCGTGGCCTCCTCGGTCTCCAGACTTAAATTCTTTGGACTTTTTTCTCTGGGGTCACTTAACATCATTTTATACGATCCCATTGAAAATGTCGATGAACTGAGAAACCGTATTATCGCAACTTTTCAAACAATTCGAAATATCGCTGGTATTTTAGAACGGACTCGCCAATCAATATGACGGAGGATAGAAGCTTGTATTGCAGTTGGAGGCGATCATTTTCAACAGTTAGTATAAGGTAATTTTGTTTACTAATATTTTATTAATTTATAATAAAAACATTAATTATGTTAACTTACTATTAACCATTGTACAACTTTAAAACTAAGCGATTAGTAATAATCAACATGGATTTAAAAAGGGAAAGTCTACCTCCACTGCATTGATTGAGTTTTATTGCAATATCCTAAAAAAATATCGATCAAATAAAAGCAGCTATGGTGTGTTTCTGCTATTTACAGAAAGCCTTCGACTGTGTACAACATGAAATTTTATTACAAAAGCTTGAATTATACGGAATAAGAGGAGTACTTGGGCGCTGGTTTGCTTCATATTTTAACAACAGAATGCAAGTGGTAAAGGTACGTACAGAAACAATGAAGAAAAGATACTTTGATTGAATCATCGTGGTTACCCACGAATTCTGGAATCCATAAGGTTCAGTGCTAAGTAAACACTTTTCATATTATACATAAACGATATAGTCTTGTTTCTATCAAATATATACCTGACAATTTATGCTGATGATGTCGTAATGCTTAACAGCTCCTAATATTAATACTCATATTACTGAACTACAACAAATTCTCTATTAAACAACTTATCAATTGGTTTCGAAAAATAAACTGTCTTTAAGTTTGAAAAAACAAAAATACATGGTATTTCATGTCAGACAAAAAGTATCGAACATACAATTAGCTATAAACAAAAAAGAAGTATTTGCTGTGATAGTACTAAATTTTTAGAGTATTTTTGATCACACGTTGATATGGAAAGAGCAATGTGACAGTATTGTGCAAAAGTTACACCAAAAAGCTTTTGCTTTTAAACGCTTAAGGTCTCAGATATTGTGATGTTTAATTTTACTGTACTATGCTGAAATCAGTCTAGATTACAGTATGGTAACTCTTATGGGGAACTGGCAGGTTCTCATCAAGTATTTTTAGCGCAAAAGTCTGTGATTAGAAGTGTTGCTGGAGCTCATTTTTATGATTCCTGTCGACCAATTTTTGAAAAATATAAAACCTCCTCTTTCATGTTTATACATTTTGAATCGTCATGTTACATATACCAGTCAAAGAAATATTCCGACCAACGCGAAATTCATGATTACACACTAGAATAAAGATCAACTGCACTTACCTTCTACCTCAATGATATTATTAGTCAAGGTCATATAACTTAGGAATAAAAATATTTAATCATTTACCCAACGAAATTAGATGTCATGATAGTTATAAAAGTTTTCGAAAGTCACTAAAAGCATTTTTGTTACAACATTTTTTTTTACTCCGTGGCTGAATATTTCGGAGAGTAATACGATCTTCTTTTGCTTTGTATTGTTTTTTTTTCTGTTTATAAATTCCTTTTTTTGTTTTTGTATCTTATTATTAAGATTATTCATTTATTGTTCTATAATTTGTGTTTTTTGTTGGTGGTGGCTTCATTAATTGTGTTTCCTGACTTATTATACACACAATTGTGTCTTTAATCAATAAATATATTATTATTATTATTCTTAAGCGATTTTGGACATATGTTCTTATGAACTTTTATGATCAACATAACCCCAGGAATCAGCACTTAAAGTTTGTCGCATATATTGAGAATCACCCTGTATACTGATATACATGACGTACCTACACTTTATCCTTTTCAACATTCTTAACCAATGTACCAAACATAAAGTTTGAAATCGAAAACAACAACAAAGTACTTGAAGGATTATTTTATGTGACTTATTCTAACATTAATTCTTTCATATCACACCAATAAATAAAATATTTTGTTTGAAGTATTTGATATCATTCCCACTTAATAAAGTACCGCCATCAAAATTAACGGAACACTTCTTGTTGTTATTCCAACTATGCCTACAATTCACCATATCATCACCGGCAGCATTTTCGGCAATGCAAACCTCCTAAAATTAACCGATCACCTACATCTTCTCTTCTAGGCTATTTTTAGCGGCGTAACATCGCTTGTGTTTCTCCGCTCGTTCACGCCGAAGTCTTTAAGCGTTGTTGTATACTGAACGCATACATCAACACTCCATACTTTCTAATATAGTAATAGATTTATAAATAAAGACGAGGGAGGGAAATATGATGTTAAAGAATTCGTAGAAGCACGAAAGAAAGAAAAATAATCGAGTATATATATAATAGCATTTCTATTCAGCAGTAGCGCCGGTGGACTTCTCACTCCTAACACATATGTGTGCGGTTTCCATTTCGGAAATAACGACGACGACAGTGGGAAGAACTTCTGTGGCCCGCGGCTGTCCGACGAGGAGGAAAAACTCGACTCCTTCGTAGTAGTAGAGACGCGTAGAGGCGCTTCCAAGGCCGAGCAGCGCGCGAAGATGAATCCGAACGTCGCCGCGTCCACCGTCTCGATGGTTATCGTCAGTGCCACGTGTCGCTCTTAACGGTTCGGGAAAAATGCACTTCTATCCGGTCAGTTACTCGTATAGTACCGATCCGGTTCGGACGCCGGACTCGGCCAAAGGCGGTACTCGACCAGAGGCGAACCGGAACCGACCGACAGCGGCGATTCCACCCTATCCGACCTAGATGGTAAGTACACTATCGTGTAAGTTCGAGGTGGGGATAATTTTGTTGCTGTTATCGCCAGCAGGAAAGGCGACAGGGTGGGGGAAACCGGGAAATATTTTGCCTTAGTTGTCTAATGTGTTAATGTTTCCACTGATCTTGTAGTTTTAAATGGTTTTAAACTCCAAATGCAGAAATAACGTTTTCATGGAACTCTTCACGTTTTGGTATTCACATTTTTAAAACAGTCGATAGGAAAAATATACACTGAGAAAAATAGATTGTAGAAATTAGATTATACCCCAGTGACCAACTATATTTATTTCATATTTTATAAATATTTAAAAATTATTAAATCTTTCTTGAATATTAGTAATTAATATAATATGCATAAAAATATATTATAGAAAATATATTAGGAAAACATTTAAAAATATATATGTTATGTAGCATTAATAATATTTTATTGCAAATGTTTTCTCAATATATTTTTCATAACTCTGCAAGAATATTTTGCTTTGTATTTCTGTAAATGTTTATGTCATATAAAAAAGAAAGATTGAATTTTTGCTTTTGTACATTTGGTGCGTAGGACGAATAACATAAAATGGGTAAAATATTCATACATGTTAAGTGGGTATGTACCTATTTAAAATGATAGTTTAAAGATTAAATTAAATAATATATATCTAATATGATTTAATTAGTATCTAAGTTGAGCGCTGTAACTTTTCTATTAATATATCTGCGTTTTGTATTATTATTTGTAAATATTTGTAAGTTGCGAACGTCAACACAACACCTCTATTCATGACAGTGCCGGTGTTTATATGATTAGTATTGTTTATGCGTCTATGGATTAGGTACATAGGAATGCATACGCGCACGTGCGTATCATCAACGTTTTCATTCGTTTGTCCGTTACATGTTATAGTTTTAAATAGTATACGATTAGGCAGATTAGGGTAACTGTGTTAATTAATTTTGCGGGGTGTGTTTTAGTTTTGTGGTGACTACGAGGTAAGCAAAACTTTGAACATTGTCATGCATTTATAAGATAATTGGATATGCTCAATATCGCTTATGTACAGAATCGTTTTAATAATATAATTGTAGGAATTTTATGCATCATATATGTACTGCATCTACCAGATAAATTGCTAGTTTATTTGCTTAAGAGATTCATCTTCGGTAGATAAGCGTTATTAAACTAAATAGAGGTTAGAATACGTTGTGTTGTTTTATTGTTTGTGCGTAGATGTTTTCAAATATTATGAAATAAAGTAAAATAAGTATACGTAAGTATTAGAATGTAACCTACCACCCAATTATTGTAAATGCTCCAAAATGTATTAGTAGGTATGGAATATGTTGTACGATGTTTTATTGATGGTATGATCTAATTCAATTGGCATTGTTTGGAGGCCACAAGGAAACGCCATGAGAGCGCCACTACCGAAGATATGAAAAAAGCCATAGGGTTGTACCTGGCACCAGCCAAGGTAAGACTTAAAAATGAGTATTTTTCATTTTTATTGGCTTATTGCAATAAAATGATAATAAATACTGCTGTGTACTGATGGTACCAGCATAAAAGCAAAATGAAATTAAAAATGAAAAAGAAAATTTAAATTGACTAGCTCAGCGGATAAAAATAAGGGCGCAAAAGAATACTTAACTTCAGGGTTACCCTACAATAAACTATCATGAAAAGTAAAATGTGGGCGTTTGAAAATTTTGACTTTCTTTAATTACTCTACAATTAAAATGGTTGATTCAAAAATAAAAGAACAGAAATTTTGAATGACGTTAACAATCATTAAATTTATTTTTATAAAAAAAGGAAAAAAACATTTAATTACAATTATGCAGGAAAAATCAAACCTTGGACTGAGAGTCCTGGCCAAAATCAAAACCTGCTTGAATCTAATTTACTAAAGGACAATGCAAATCCTTCATCAAATAAAAAGAAAAACAGTCCAGGAAATAATCCTTATTACAACAAAATCCACGTGGTTTAAAAATTATAACAAACTAAATTAATGTGGAGAAAACAAGTGAACTAAAAATAGAAAACTTAATTACAAGCACAATGCTTCTATTCACCTACAGAGTGATTAAAAATAATTACAAAACAGCAAAATATACAAAAAAACGAAAAATTAACTCTTAAACTTAAATATATTGTCCTGCACGTAAAATAATAAAGATCTTATATCCAAATTTGTGTACACAATAATATAATACCAATTATTATTTAAATGAGTTCTTTGATGGATGAGATAAATCCAAAAACACGAAATCAAAACTAAAATCAAAATGTAAGGACAAATTGGTAGCTAAAAATATAAATTTACATGTACTTACTCGGCATCTCGTCAAAGAACTCCGCTCCAGGGGCCCAAACATCGCATACATATAACAAACAGATGCGTGCCAAAGCAGCGCATAAATGCAAAGATCATAGAAGAAGAATTCTTCTAGGAAGGACACAAACTACATGATCTAATAAAAATATATCACAGAGTGAAAATAATTTAAACCAACTGAATATTTAAATAAACAAATTAAACAAATCGATTCAATTAGCAAAATCTTTTCAAAATAAAATATTAAAACTGTGGAAACTCTTTCGCGACATTGATAAAGATAATTTGGAATTAATAAAAATACAAATTTGAATTTTCGAAACCGGGGTGCCGACCACAAGCAATCACGTTTGTTTTTTATTTAGAACACTTCAATTAAAAAATAGTGATTAATTTGATAAATCTTCAGTATGTCTTAAAAGATGCCAAGTTATCTCTAATTTACGTTTACTGTTTACGAAATCCCCTTTTCTTAGACAGCCTGTATTACTTCTATTAGTCAATACTTCTTCTGTACTTATTTATTTCGCAAATTATGTATTCCACTATTTAAAGTTACAATTTCCTTATACAAAGATGCAAAGATCTCTCACTAATCGTATTTCCTGACAGCGATGGAACCGCTTCTGCAAATTCCGCATGTTTTAAGGATTACACTGTATTAACTACATATTTTTATGGATATATAGGTACCTATAAACATCTTCAACTTCTCTCTGCCTGATCTGCCACGCTTTTTGACATGCTCTATTTGCGATGGAATTATCAGTGGATCAGTGATGTGCAAAGAAATGCTTACTGAAGCATTTCTACGTAATACGATAAGCATGTTCGCCACCAATTCCAGAACATCCAGTAAAAATAACATTCACGTATCCGTATTAAAAAGATTCAAGAAAATAACATAAAAGACATTCTACCGTAACTAAGGACGAACGGGTTTAAAGTGACATTAAACCTTTCGCAGATGAAAGCGAATAGTTCAAAGAAATTTCTCTTTTAAGACACGACATTAGCGGCATAACTCTTGGAATGTTTGTCGTATAGCCTTTCATCTTGATCATTTTCTTGTCATCCATCACCCTTTCCTTACTATTCTATGAGATAATTGAATTTTTCAAAATCAAGGATGATACAAGCCCACGGCCACGAATTTAATGAATAAAATACCTTTTAAGATCAACTTTCAACTTCCTAATGAAAATATGCTGTGGCCCCGAGAGGAACTCTTGTTCTCCGCATGGGGGAGAATGTAGATTTATTAAATTTCTTTCCACGTACCTAAAAGGAAGTTCTTATATTCGAGAAAGCGTTGCCGGTAGTAATTTAAATGAGAGCTTTTAATATGAGCGTCTGCAGTTAAATGAGGACCGGTTTTCTTAAGGGAAACGATTCGTTTTAATTTTAACGATGTCAAAATATTTATGTTTGCACAAATTCGCTTCTACACGTTCATTTTTAATTATTTCCTCAAAGATAACATCTGTATGAACGGGAAGTCATCTCGGTAATATTTAATTATATTTATGTATCCATTCTGGTTTTCTTCTTTCGGATTCTTGCGCCATAAAACTGTAAACGTTTCAACTGTTCTTGCGAATGGAATTTAGTAATTCTCGGAATTTCTGCGAGCGACTGGAAGAAAATGCATTAATATCTCGTGTGAATGACTACATTTAGTTAAATCTGGTGAAGGTATTAAGCTATATCAAACTTTGTTTTATGGTAATAGATGCAGGTGAAATTCATGGCCGTCATAAATAGAGTTCACTGTATGCACGTATTTTGTTCGTTTAATGTTGCCTTAATGGAAGGGTAAATATCAATATTTTTTTTACCTTTATGTAAATACATACATTTTCCATAATAATATCAATAAAGAATAATGATTCACCAAATATCTAGGCGGCTGCGAAGTATGCTATAAGCTCATTTATGAAAGGCAAGCAAAAACTTGAGCGCCCTAATATCCTACAAACTTAATTGGGCTATTATAACTCCCTTGTTTTTCCTGGTAGCGAAATCGATAAACCATTTATTGGTACCTAAACTTGGGTCGGAATTATAACTGTCAAGTTTATTACGATGGCGGTATTTGGGCCGAAAATTAATTTTCAGATTCATTCATGTTCTTTTTTCTTTCTAGCAAGGGAAAGGCAGTCTTTTCAGTAATTTTAAGCATAATTATTACTATGAGCACAAACTGTTCATAGTAATAATTTACATAGGTTCTGCGTTATTAGTATTTGTGGCGAGTATATTACAAAAGAAAATATTTGGTAGAGCATACTGGAAAAAAAGTGATTTACTAACAATAAGGATTATTAGAGCGCTTCATACGTTTATTTAAGTTTGTTATTTTTTTGTTATGGTTGCGTTAAGGTACGAAAACGGGGGCAGGCAACAACTGTAGTTATGGCCGCGGCAGACGACCAGACTTAATAATGAAACAAACATTTGGACGACCACATACACAACCGTCTCTTATGTCTGCTGGAAAGGGAGTGATCGAATTTAGAAATTCTATAATAGTTATAGACTTCGGTTGTCCTTAAATTTCCAGTAATTTTACCAAGATGAGGGGAATTTAAAATATATGCAGGATGAAAATGCCCACGCACATGCAAAAGGAACTGCTAAAGGAGGATAATTATTGCAAAGTTGGGATTCATCTTAATATCAGAATAAAGTACAGGTATCGATACATATATAATTTAAAAAAATATTTTTGAAAATTACAATGCTTATTGCTACTTATATTCATCTAAATAACAATTATTTTTTTATGTGGAGTAGGTATGCAACCATATGAATATACGTTTCTTTAGACAAATGTGAATGCCAGCGATTCTTTCTAAGCCCTGAAAGAATAATAGCAAATTATATCTAGCATTTTTACTATAAGTTTCACTCGAAAAAGGCAATCTCCGATCAAAAAAAAGGATCAATTATGAGTGTTAGTATACCAGTGAACCTATACCATAATTATAGTCACAATTTAGGTTTATAGTTAGAATAGAATAGAAACTTTATTCATTTCATTATACAAATGTATGAAATATGTCAAAAAAGAAACGAAAGAAATAAAGTTCTTTAAAATGCAGAGTATTATTGTCATGGTTTAATACAAATATTTTGTACACATTCACAAGTTTTATCTATTGAAAAAAAAGATATAAATTCTTAGAAATGTCTCAACATTGAAGGCCGCACTGGTGTCGAGGACTTCTGCAGTTGTCAAGTCATTAAGTGGTATTTCTTTAATAAAATTTTCATGGTCGCCTCTTGGTCTTCTTTCATATGTCTTAACTAGATGGTCTTGGACCTCTAAAACTCCGATGTGAAGAAATAAATCTGTCAGAGGGAGTGAAATATCTTGGTGTCAACCTAGACCACAGGCTTGGTTGGAATCAACAGCTTCAGAGAATTACAACCGGGGTGGAGACCACATTTATGTTTTCTAGAAGTGTTCCTGTGAAAACATGGTGGTTAAGACGTAATATGTTGTAATGGACATACAACACGGTGGTCAAACTCATGAGCATTTATGCATCTTTGGTATGGCGGCCAAAAGTGCACAAGCAAATTTCTAGAACTGAAATTAGCAAGATATAGCGACTTGCCTGTTTAGCAATAACAGGAGCTATGAGGACTACTCCTACAGCAGCAATCGAATGCTTCCTACACCTCTCTCCTCCTCGTTTGATGATAATGGGCGAGACAAAAATGGGGTATCTCAGATTTCAAGAACCACCAAGTGCCAAATATGCAGGATTGGGACATAATAACATTGCCATCATGTGGGCGGCGACTTTTTAGAAATGAGATCATATCATATAATTGCGACATATCTTTCTAACAGATATTTCCAGGTGGAAATCACGAATCGAATAAGCTGGAATCAATCTAATTGCAGAGGCAGTTCAGTAGGAATCATTTTCGCATCGTGACAGGTCTCCTAACAGAATACTGTACACTGAAAGCACACCTACAGAAAATTGGCTTCAACACTGGAGATACCAATTGCATACTGTTATGAGAGGACAGAGAATACTTACCTCATTCTATGTGAATGCGAGCCTCTGGACGCTAGAAGACAGGCAATTTTTGGCAAGCCAAAGATGAATCCAAAAGATTACTTTGATCGACCAGCCAGAGGCTTGTACAGATTGGTGTAGGGTACTAGGATGCTGGAATGGCTAGTTTAATTTGATGGGTAGAGGAAATGGAAGACTAAATACAAAAACTCAAGAGGCTGCAGTGCTTTTGTTGGACGGCTCCCACAAAAAGATATCTTAACTTGATATCTAATTGTCGTCCAATGGTACCTGTTGTGATATACATACTGCTGTGTACTGAAGGTACAAAAGAAAAAGCAAAATGAATTAAAAAAATGAAAAATTAAATTTATTAGCTCAGCGGATAAAAATAAAAGGGCGCAAAAGAACAATTAAACTCAGGGTTACCCCTCGCAATTAAAACTTGAATTTAATCATGAAAAGTAAACTGTGGGTGAAAGAAATCTGAATCTCTTTAATGACTCCAAAAGGTCAAATCAAAAATAAAAGAACAGAAATTTTGAATGACGTTAATAATCAGAAATTTTATTTAAAAAAAAAATGTTAATTACAATTACGTAGGAAAAATAAAACCTTGGACAAAAGGTCCTGGTCGAAATCAAAACCTGCATTAGGCTCTACAATTACAAAAGGACAATGCAATTCCTTCAACAAACAACAAGAAAAACAGTTCAGGAAGATAATCCTTATTACAACAAAAATCCACGTGGTTTCAAAAATTAATAAAAACTAAACTAAACGTGGAGAAAACAAGTAAATTTACCAAAGAAAAACTTACATACAAGCACAATGCTTCTATTCACCCACCCCGAGGTGATTAATAAATAATTACAAAACAGCAAAATTAAAAAAAAAACGAAAAATAAACTCTTTTAACTAAATATATCTTCCTGCACGTAAAATAATAAAAGCTCTTATACCTAAATTGTGCACACAATAATATAATGCCAATTATTATTTAATGAGTTCCTTGATGGATGAGAAAAATTAAAATACGCGAATTCAAAACTAAAATCAAAATGTAAGGACAAAATGGCAGCAACGAAATTAAAAATACAAGTACTTACTCGCTCGTCAATCGAGAAACTGAGCGCCTCTCAGGGGATAACAGTCGTATACATATAATAACAGCTGCGTGCGCCGCAACGCACAAATCGCAAAGAAAAAACTTCTAGAATATACACTGAACAACATATACAATACTGGTGAACGCAATATGTACAATTGAATGAAATTCATTTCAGCAACTGAACAATTAAAAGAATAAATAAAATCAATTCAATTAACAAAATCTTATGTAAAAATAAAACATTTGAGAAAATTCTCCCGAAACATTGATAAAGACAAATCGAAATCAATAAAATATCACTGAATTTACGAAACCCGGGGTGCCAGATCACAGCAATACGTCATTTTGACATCATTATTCATTGTTCTGAATAATAATTTGTGTAATATCATATGAAATTTATTAATGGATTGAATTTACTTTAATTTTATCTTAAACATAAATTGACTTAGAACTCTTGAAGTGAGTTAATATTAATTATATCAGTGAGCTGTGACATTGTAATTTTTTGCTATAATGGCGAATTACACGACCGAATAATGACGTAAGAGTCAAGAGATGCTCTTCCTGATAATTTTAATCTGTTTATACAATAATGCTTTCACACTTCCATATTTCTAAACCTATTTATTTAAACGAATTTCTGAATAGTCTCCGTAGATGCGGTGCCGTATAATGTATACTGTAGGATGTCAGTCCATCTGCGGTCGACAGGCTTACCAACCTAATCCGGTTTTAATTAAAACAGGCACGCGTCTGTCGCTGCCCCGATAGTTTGAAGTTAATCTAACGGCAGGCAAAAAGCTCGCCTCACCAGCGCCTGGGCCTCCTAATTTAGTCAGGCTCGCTTTGGTCGGCTTTCAATTCCCACCTTCTTCGACGAGTCTTCGCCGCGCCGTAGTTAATTCGCTGAGGAACTGCAATTATATGTTAATTTTGTTTGTGTCGGTGAATACGAATTGCTATCTCTAGTGAAGAGGCAAGGAAACTACGAGCAACAAATGTTCGGGATGGTCGCTAGCATATTATATAGCTGAACTTATTAAGAATTGGTATTATCTGAAACAGCTTGAAGAGCTTTTGTGTGGTAAAGGTAAAAAGAGTGTATATTGAAGATAAGATGCTTTTATGGTAATTATTTTATCAGAATGACGAGATTTGAATGTGTGAAATTGAAGGTGATGCAGAACAGTTTTTAATTAGAGACGAGAAAAAAATAAGAGCACAAGTTTCCAAAATCTATTAAGAAACCTGGAATTTGTGGTTGCTTTCTGCCCACTTTTGAAAAAGGAAACACATGCAAAGAAAGTCAAACAAGTTGGCTAGGGAAGCGAAAACGAATAAGTAAGGAAAATATCAAATTGTCCAAAATAAATATTTCCAAAGAAATAGAGATTAAAAAGAAGAAAATAGAAGTCGAAAAGAAAGTATAGTGAACACAGGTTGAAATAAGAACATAAAAAGCCCAGAATGCATGGCATAGGCAAAAACAAACAATGGCAGCAAATCTGAGTTCTCAACGTGGCGTGGATGTAAAAAGTGAAGAGGGAGAAAACAGAAGAGAAGAAGAGACCGAAGAGGAGGTAACTGCTGGAGATAAAAGATGATTTGATTAGAGTGGGAAAAAGAAACGAACATATGTTTGTAGAGGGACGTAATAAATAAAACCAAAGTCTATAGGAGTTTGGAGTTAATATACTACCAAATTCAGAAGTCAGTATTTGCGGAAATAATCGCTTTTAAGGAAAGAAATATAAGTAAGGATTTAGGAAATAAGAAGAGATGATGGGAAAAAAACAAAACACTTCAGGTAGAAGAAGGTAGAAGCAACTTGTTGACATTCCTACTTCATGTGGAGTGGATAGTAGCAAGTACCAAAGTCAGAAGATAAGGAATTAGCCAGAGGATTGAAAATTTCAGGTACAATTTGCAAACGTATTATCACTGCTTATATCGTGATGTTTGAGCCCTGTTGTGTGTGTCAGAATACTTTCACATAAAGTGATGTTTGTGAGTGAAAAGTTCACTTGATCGCTTGATGGCAAAGTATGAAGTGACAATAGCAACCATTTTGCTGTTTTTGCCGGGTCATTATTTTTACTTCCTGACCTTTCTGCGAATAGCTGTGGTTCACGTCTATAAAGGTGGTGATCTGTTGTCGATCTTTCCACGGGAATATTCTCCCAAGTCTGTAGATCAGACATCTTTGGAGTTGTTTTTGTGAGGAATTTGCTCCTGATGGATTTAAGGAGTAATATTAAGGGGAGAGTAACATTTAGTAAAGTAAGGAAACGTTATGGTTCAAGGTAATTTATGTTACACCGATTACGTTTATTGTTCCGAATTTTAAAAGCTATCGTTGTTTTTCAAAGCGTCCTTTAATTAGTTTTAGCTATAAGTTCGTCTTTTATTCATGGCACTGATAGTATCTAACATACTAGGTTAGAAGCTGGAGAAAATGGAAAAGGGCACTCTGTCAGATAAATAAAAAGATGCAGCGAGTCAGGTAAAAGCTTTGCTTATTTCACTAACAGTTGGACAAAACTACACTCAAACTGACAATAATAATAATAATAAATTTATTAACCCAAGTTCATTTACAATGAAGTAGGGGTACGTCATTAAATACAAAAGAAAAAAAGGGTGTAAAAAACAATTAATACAGTAGTACAAAATAAAAACAAGCACTGAACATAAGACGACAAGTATACACTGAAAATGTAAATAAAAAAATGTGTAAATCATAGCAAGCCCATGCGGCAAGCAGTCGAGCAACACCACATTAACAAAACAAAAAAAAATCTAGAATAAGCTACAGGAGGACAATTCCTTTTCCCTCATTTAGTTTTGAGAAAAGTCTCAAATTCAGCAAGACTGTAAAAGCAACCTTTTAATAACACGTCCTTTAGTTTATTCTTGAACGCATACGGAGAGCAAGAATTACGTAATTGAGGCGGAAGCAGATTGTAGTAGTGAGACCCAGCTATATAGGGTGAGTTGCTATAAAAGGAATGATTGGCCTTCCTATATATCAATAGGTCACTGTTTCGCTTGCTGTAATCATGATTGTCCGCCGGTTTGGCAAATTTATCTCTATTATCATGAACATATACTAAAAGTTTGTATAAATAGATGGAAGTGACAGTAAGGATATTGTTATTTCTAAAGGGTATCTCTACATGAAGTATTGTATGGTAGCTGAAATATTAATCTAATAATACGCTTTTGTTGTACAAATATCCTATGAATTTCAGTAGCTTGACCCCATACAATAATGTTGAAAGAAATAATTGAATATATGTAGGCATAATATACATTAAGTAGGGAGGCCGTGTCAAGAACGTCCCTAAGTGTATTGATACCATAATACCCTTTCTGGAGTTTTTCACATATTCCATCTACTTGATTATTTCATGACAAACAGCAATCTAAAATAGTACCCAAAAACCTACAACAGGACTCAGTTTTAAAGCTTGTATTTTTGAAGGTAAAGGACAAATTAGAGGGTGATCTGTGTTTATTAAAGAGTTCTATAAAGACAGTTTTACTGTGATTAATCATAAGTCTATTGGTTGTGCACCAATTGTCAAAGTTTTCCAAAGCAGAGTCTATCTTCTTTACCAAACTGTCCTTATTACTATCAAATATGATGATACAGGTGTCGTCAGCATAGAGAAATACTTTACCTTGTAGAATGGAGCTAGGCAAGTCGTTGATAAACATAACAAAAATCAGTGGTCCCAATACACTTCCTTGCGGGGTACCTATATCCATGTTAAATGCGTTTGATTTTGCATTACCAATTTTAACAGTAATATTTCTATGTTCCAAGAAAGATACTACCCAGTCATTCAGAAATCCGCGTACCCAAAGCGGATATTTTGTCAGACACAAAAGATGTCTGGATACTATCAAAAGCTTTAGTCAAGTCAAATAAAATCCCTACCACGTATTCCCTCTTATCCATTTTATCCTGTATAAACTGTACACATACTGTTGTTCCCGTTTCAGTAGAGTAGTTTGGTCTAAAACCGTGTTGACTATTAGTAATTAGGTTCTTTTTAACCAAAAAATCATAAATTCTAGAGGCAACCATTTTTTCAATTATCTTAGAAAATATACTTAGTAAAGCAATAGGTCTGTAGTTCTCTACGTCAGATAGATCACCCTTTTTAAATATGGGCAAGACAATAGCAGATTTTAACAATGAAGGGAATCTGCCACTATAAACTGAAGCATTAACAATTACAGCAAGATAGCGTGATAAAAAATGTGAACATTCTTTCACTAACATAGCAGGAATTTCATCAAAACCTATTGTTTATTTATTTGGTAGGCTCATAATGGTGCGGTTAACCTCCTCGTGAGTAACAGGGTAGTAAAACATGGTTTGGTTACAGTTTAGGCTGGTCGTGCAATTGGTCATAGTGCTGATCAATTCTGCAAATATTGATCCTAAATTAGTTTGAATCGAAAGATTATCTGTTATTTCCTTTTCGTCCACTCCGCTCTGACTCGAAATTCACAGAAGGGTTATTTTATTCCTTTTGACAAGCTCGTTTAATATCCCTAGGCATTCCCAGACCATCCTGAATCTGATTTCTTGTGAGCTCAGCGCTTGACTATCAGATATAATGATAATCTCCTGGTTTCGGTAATTCCTGACATGTTACCCCAGTGCATGTCCCAGGTTTGATCACCGTCAGGAGATTGAAGCCTATGCCTAATCGTTCCTTCCTTGATCATTCTGAGTGTGGTTCTTTTTGCCTTTGAATTGAGTGTTGATTTTTTCGGTGCAGAGGAGCTGCACTCAAGGGTGATAATTCTAATTAAGAAGGCAAAGTTAGAGAGCGCCTTCTAGAATACATGAAATCGCAATAGATCTGGAAAGGTCGCGGTGAAACAGGTCCATAGGCTACCCCAATCCTAATCTAATCTAATCTAACAAGAGCGAGTGGGATCCAAACGCCATCTTAAAAATGGATAGAAATGCTATCAAATGGTACACTGTTGGCTCTAAAACGGCAGAGAAGCTATGTGGCCCTAGATCATGTACTTCAAAAGCTAATCTAACTAGTATTTTGATTAGAGTAGATTTCTTTTTTATTTTAATTTCATACATTACTAATAATAATGATAATATTTACCTATTTTCAATACTTATTCGTACAATGTACATTAGATGATTTGAAAAAAATTAGTACGTGAAAACTAAGAAAAATAACGAAACAGATATTATTGAATCGAGATATTCATCTCATGAATAAGAGTTCCATGAAACGTACAAATATTTGTAATACAAAAATTGCACGAAACTCAATATTATGCAAACAGAAATGCAAATGTTTTCATATTTTATTCTTTATTCCGTTGCAGAGAGCGAGTCCGGGTCTGGGGTCGAAATTGACCCCAATCTACCTTATCCTGGGATCGCCCCCATCGCCTTGGGATACCTCTCGCAGACGACGAGACCTCGCAGCTGGTGCTTGGCACTCATCTCCAATCCATATCCTTTTGATGTTACAATATTCGAATCGATAGACGCGATTTGCGCCCTCCGCTTGTTTGTTCGCGTTTTGAGTGTAGTTCTTATATCGGGAACGAAAGGTAAGTGCCCTTTGAGTTTCTCCCGTCGCGTCGGATGATCGGAATTTTTGGTACACACTTGTGGAGTCTTTCTGTTAGATATAAACTTAAAAGGAATTTTTATTTGAATGCGAAATGAAAAATAAAAGTGTTTTTTACGTATTGTGGAGATAAATTTTTCTATTTTTCTATACGGAAATGCTACGTCATAGTTTACATAATAAAACTTGTAAATTTGTTTTTAATTCTGTCATCACAGAACTATGAGATCATCAGACGCTTTCGACATAATAGAAAGCACTTTGTTGAAAGATTTTAGAGTTTTTAATTTGTTCTACATATCCTCATAATAGCGTCGTAAATTTTTTTTTTAGGAAAAAAGTACAGTAAACACATAAAACAAGAAACCAGAATACAGAATACTTTTGATGATTTTTTTTTATTTGTCAAAACTAGTGCTTGGTTGTATTTATTAAAAGCGTTTTTCTTTATTGTAATCCCGAATTATTTTGCGTTTTCTGGCAATTGCATTGCTTTTAGAATGTTATAATTTTTATACGAAACGTTTTAGTGTCTTTTTAATATTCAAACCGCGGCCTTTACATAATAATCAGAAAAAAAAAGTCTGCAGAGAAAATGTTTAGACTTGTGTTGATAATAAAAAAACATTGCGATATAGTTCAAATTGCTTGTTTATTCTTGACTCTTCCAAAGGTGCAGATGTAAATTCTGTAATGGAGAACACACTTTAGCTAAGAAGATAACATTGCAATTTTTGGTGGAATTATCTCTATTTAATTCTCATCGCTCTAGATTAAAATGTACAGTTGAAATTGAAGACAATAGCAGCATATTTATAAAAAGAAAAATAATAGAAGTTTAATTAAATGCTATGCTAAACCTACCTGGTTTGGTTATTATCTAAATTTTAGATCATGGCAAGCAATTTCGCGGCAAAAATAGTGTTATTATTAGTTTAACAGACACACCCTAAAAAAAGATGTGGTAAAATTACCCCAAAAATAGATGGCAACTGGGCTACCGCCTATTTTTGTGGTAAATTTACACCTATAGGGGATTTTTCACATGCTTGTGGAATATTCCTTGAAAGTGTGGTAATTCTCTAAAGGCTAAAGCAATATTCCCTAATGGAATGGAATAATTTCAGGTAGATTTACCACACCTTCAAGGAATATTCCACCAGTATGTGAAAAATCCCTTATAGATGTAAATTTACCCCAAAAATAGGCGGTAGCCCTGTTGCCATCTATTTTTGGGGTAATTTTACCACATTTTTTTAATGTATAGATTAGAGTAACAACAAAGAAATTAGAATTATAATTGATTATTAGGTTGTTTTATCATCCAGAAATATTAAGTTTCAGTTATCTAATAACATGTTTATGTCATTTAGAACTTAATGCAGATTATCCACTTAAATATTCAAAATATACCATTTATAATATTAGATTTAATTTTAATAATTTCTAAAAGATATATTAATTAGTTGGATTACAGACAGGATTTACAACAATTTCAATAAATTTTTAAATTCAATACGCAATGTTTTAAAGAGTAAACATTTTGTGAGAAAGGTCGATAAGAAAAGCCAATAGTTACTAAGAATTGGTTGTATTCATAATACAAAGATCTAGTTGAATGTAACCATAAAATAAATTTTGACTAACAAAATACATTAAAAAATCTTATCAATTTGAGTTTGGATTTGAAGCTTTTTTATTTTTGTTGCCCTGTTCAGGGTATATTTTTAAAAAAAATACCTCTGCAGAATTTCTAATGTGTTAGGAGCCTCTTTTGCGTACTGCAAATGAAAATATGCCGCCATCATTTGTTGTAATGCAGAACGAAATGAATCTGTTGGATCTAATAACTGTCTTTCTACCATTAAAGAATGCGACTTCACATTTCCTAGAAAAGAAAAATAAATGTAAAAAACATATGAAATAAATATATTTTTATTAATACCTTCTTCCAAGCATATTATCAACGGTGTATTCACCTCAATTTCTTCAAATTTAAATTTATCCTGAAAACTTTTAATAAATTTAGCATTTAAAAATATATTGTATGTAGGTAATAGTGCTGCGAATCGAAGCCTCTTTATGTGAAACCGGGGTTTGGATGCAGTGATTAATCGTCTTTAAAAATTGTAACCGGTAAAACCGGTTTTCAAAATCAAAATCAGACACTAGTCGTTTTATATTTCCAAATGCTTAATGAAAGAGAAAAAGAAAGAATTGACTCCTTCAAAACGAAGACTTTCTATTGTTTAAATTGAAAAGTTTGATACGGTAGTTTCCTGCGTGTCACTTGCACGTTGAAAACTTTAAATAAATATATCAAATCTTGTAGCAACAATACCGCCAAATGCTATTGAGGTTAAGTTCCCAGTATATCATATTAGATATCCATACGCAGGTGTATGTCTATTATTTATGTGTGCTGTCGGCTAAGTACATGGTAATCATCTCAATACATAATTAATGTAAAATGAACTTACCTCAATCTTTATTTGCAAGACAAAATGAAAAACACACCATTTACATTTATGTGTTGAAGACATCAGTGTAGATGCCGTACTTGTGGAGTACTGCGTACTTCAAACGCTTGCGCGTTGTATAGTCGACGGCTATGTAATGCATTCTCGTAACGGGTTTAATTTTTGATCAAGCGACACAATGTAATGCAATGTTAAAAAAAAAAACATTTTTGTCTTCCAATCAAATAACAGATGCATATATATAATATATATAATCAGAATTTCATGTCCCTGGTATTGTCCATATTGTATTTCTACCAAGATAAGGGGTAATATTCGCACGAAATAGTTATTTTTCCTTGCTCCTAAGCAATTTCCCCAAAATGGGGGAAAATTACTTCATTTATTGAAGTATTTTTCCATCAAAGTCGGTTTACCAGCCAAATTACACCTAATTTGTGCTAATCTGATGTTTACCCTCTTTCGGTGTAATTTTACCTTATATTTCATATGTTTTTTCACATACCAGTGAGGTAAATTTACCATCATTTTTTAGAGTGCAGAGAATAACTCTAACAAATCTAATTTTTTTAACATTCGATTCCCTGTGGTCAGACACTTCTCCTAGTATATAACACATTGCGGTTATCTGTGTCCCCTATGTTTTTTTTACCAATTTAGTAGTGAAAAATGAGGAAATTTGGCGCTTTTTAGCACATATTTGTGACAATGAATTTGTTATCTGTAATTATTATTTAATTATTTTTCTTGGTGTGCGGACTTCTTTCTAATAGAAATAATTGTATTATTTCTTCTTCAGAAATTATTTTATGTGTATAGTACTTAGCGTAAAAATTTAAAATAATAAACAACATATACTACATGAAATACAATCGAAACTGTAATAGTGCACATATTGGTGTAACCAAGCAGTATTTAGAAACACAATAAGATGATGTAAATATAATAGAAACCTTATAGCTTTAAAAACACGAACACACAATCATACATTTGCTTTTCACAATATTTGTAGATCTTAAGGTCGTTTTACACCTACCTATTTATTGCTCAATTTATTGGCCAAGTGTACAACAGGCATTAAATCCGTGTTATACACGTAAAATTTTAAATTGGCCAATAAATTGCGCAATAAATAGGTAGGTGTAAAACGGCCTTTAAATGCAGAACAAATTTTAAAAACTTGCAATGTATTCCTAATAATTCAAATTTATAAAAATAATAATAAATAATTCACTAAACTTTATAACTTAATCCTGCAATTAAATAAAACAACATATATTTTTTAGAAGTTTTTTTATTAACTTAGAACTAAATAATGTCTTCATTCCTCTATCTCTGGAGTCAAAAAACTTAGGTTTGCTGATTGATAACTCTTTTAGATATAAAAGTCATATCTCAAAATTAATTAGTACTGCATATTGCAACTTGAAGATGCTATATCCTTATAAGGTAGTTTTTAGCGAGGAGACAAAAATCACACTATGTCATAATCTCGTTTTATCTTTATTTAACTATGGGTGTGTTGTTTATGGCCGTTTGGATGCACGCGACCGAAATAGAATACAAAAAGTTCAAAACAGCTGCTTAAGATACATTTATAGGATCAGAAGGTATGTTAAAATCACATATAAACTTGCAGTGACTGGATGGCTGAACATGGTAAATCGTACGCGGATTCAAGCATTGAAACTGTATCATAAAGTAATTTGCCTTAAAACTCCAGCATACCTATATGCTAAGATCCGATTTCGCACGGATGTTCATAATATCAATATTCGGGGTAGGGGTCTCATATCACCACCACTCCACAAAACGACATTTTACGAGAGCTCATTCTCATATAATATATATTCACTGTATAATTCTTTACCCACAGAGCTTAAGGCCTTAAGCGTGTTTATGTTTGCAACTACTATTAATAAATATTTGTTTGGGCGACAGTAGCAGGGCTAATCGATTCTATTATCTATTATATAGTGTGATCCCTTCGGCTATGTTCTTTATAGTTCTCTGTAGGATATGACAGAATTAGGTTTAAGTTAGTATGTTAGGCATAAATTTCTACTGTGCTTGTTCTTAATCTATGTACGGATATGGTTGAAAAACAGGGGGTAATGTTGTTACCCAACTGAACCACTCCTTCTGATTTCTGATTACCTTCCGATTATTGTAATTAGTTGCGTTATATTGTCACTCTTTTTTTCTACTTTTTTCATGATGGGCAAGAAATAAAGGCATTTATTATTATTATTATTATTAAAAATCAATTAATGGACAGGGCGTTTAAAAAGCAATCTTTACATAAAACAAAAAAAAAATCAAATCCAAACAGGAACAACTGGTTTTATCAACAATCAAACAATTCTTATTATATGTTAAGTAAAGTCATGTCGCATATTCTTTTTTACGTAATATGTAATGGAAGAAAGTGTATTAACAGAAACTCAAATGCCTCATATCTAGTTATTTAATTTAAAAAAAAAAAATCAATATAATGCAATTTTTTTAGAAATGAATACATTTTCATCTTTTCAAAATTTAGGTCTGTGTTAAACGGTTTAATTTCTTTTAATACTGCGGAACAGAACTGTCCTAGTTTTACAGTTTTGGCTGGGGTAAACAAACAAGTTAAGTTCTCCTTTTGTATATTTGGCATAGCCCTGTCCCAATTGCACAGGTCCATTTTTACCACGAGATAACGTGTTTTTATAATCATTCAGCTTCTTTCATTAGTGTAAGCTTTAATGATTTATGCTTCGTACATTTAAATCATTATTTTTTTTGTATATTGAGCATGCGTTTATATTTTGTCATTTCATAGAAAATCATTCCTTAATGACTATATTAAACGATTATCATCAAAATTCTTCTTTGCAGACTAAACAATACTTTACAGCTTAAAGCCTGAATATTTGTACGTTCAGGACGGATGTTCATACCATGAATATTAGATACAAGCGCACCTTAACGCCTCTTCTACATAAACTGGAACTGTTTAAGAAGGGATTTACCTATCGCATTTCTAATGTGTAATAATTCCGTTCTGAATAATATAAAGAAATACGTGAATATTCAAACTTTTAAAAAGAATTTCTTTTTACATTTATTCATGCAGCAGTAATGCGGAAAATATTCGAGATTTGTAAATTGTAGTTTCTACACTCACCCTGTCTACTTTTACTTGTTACATTTATGAACTTATTTTTAAGATAATTAACGGTTGAGTGGAGGAGCAGAACCACGCACGTCGTAACCTGAACTCCACCGTTTTCCCCTAAATATTATTAAATTAAATTATTCTATTTGACTTTATCTTATAATTTCATGTTATACTTTTTTGCATTATTCTGGTCTTTTGTACATGGGGAAATAAAGACATTTATTATTATTATTATTATTACTGTAGTACAGAGTGTGCCCTAAAATCCAGACAAATTCAACATTTGAATTTAAAACATTTAAAAACTATATCAATAAAAAAATAAGTTGGTATTTGAGTTGGTATAGTTAGTTAACATATAAAATTTTGCCGATTTTATCTTTGATATGTTGATAGCTTCTGAGGCTTTAAGAAATTTAAGAAAGATTATTATACTAAACAGTGAAATTTTCGAATTGAGTATATTGAATTTCATAAAATTCGTATGAAAGCTTAATTAAAACTGAACAGTAATAGTATGTATTATATTTAGAGCCATAATACGATTTTGCATATTAAACTCAAGAAGAGTTTAATATGCGGACCTTTACTGGGGAATTATAACAGTGCATTTATTTTGTATGAGGTACTTGACAGCAAATGTACATTTATCACAAAAAACAACCTATAATACTGAAAAAGGTGTATTTCCAGAATGAGGTGTTGTATTGAGGAACTCTCATTAAGTGGGATAATTCTACTCATGTTATCGAAAACAATGGTAGTGGCAACTAAGTAATGCTTCCTTAGCGAGAAACTTCGATAAATAATTCAGTTGTCCATTGATCACAGCAACAGCACTGTGAATCACTTTTTCTTATTCTTACGAATGTTTTATTCGACCTAAGTATTATTCAAAGTTAGATTATATTAGGCTGATGTGGAAAGACCTTTCTCTGGGCTTAAAAATGTATTAACTTACCAACGAAACCAATTTAGAAAAATATATCATAGTTAATTCCTATTACAATCGTATCGAAAACGTACTTGGCGATTAAAAAATATAAGGGCTGTTCGAATATGCAGTTCGCGAACGGTTCGTGATCACGTGAACCAATCAGAGAACAGATGGGAGTTCTCGCGAACTGGAATGCGTTGTCTGATTGGTTCACATGATCGTGAACCTTTTGCGAACTGCATGTTCGAACAAATCTATAACTTTCATTTTATCTACGCTACTTTATATATCTGATCGACGCTTAGCTGACTAATACTCACTAGCGAACTGCACGCAACACCCTCACCCTAATCATATACCCAGATACCTACAGATTTATTCATTCCTTGATTTACACGGTTTCAAACAAAAAAAAGAGAGAATAAAAAAGATGACACAGATATGTTAAAACCGGGTCATTGACATTATAATCCCCTCATATATTTACAGATAAATGAATATATTTTTAAGCATAGTAAATAAACTTTAAAATATTGAAAAATAATTTTCTGAGAAATTTGACACGTGATCGCAAACTTTTCAATATATTTTTAGAATAACAATAGAAATGTATGTACGGATTTACCTATCAAAGTGTAAGAAAAAGGAAGCGTGTTTTTCTGTGCAATAGATTCTCCGCTGTGAGAATTCAAGATGAATCAGCATACCCAATCGGATTTATATTAAGACCCGCAAATAAAATAATAACTTCTAGCAAGGTATCCCCGAATTTCCTGCCAGAACTATTAGTTACATTGCGGCTATTGCGAGTTAACCTTGTGTATACAAACTTGAACTTTTTCATGTCATTTATTGGACGTCCAAGTATAAAAACAGTTTTAGATACTATTATTAACACAGTTCGTCAGCTGCTGGTGTCTAAATATTTCTATCCTTGATAAAAATAAACTTGTTATGTATTCAAAACGTTTACAGCAATTTACTATGGATATTTGTGCGATAAGTCAAGTTTTTTTACTTCAAAATTCATGAGATATTTTTTTTTGTCATAAAATAATTATAATTAAATATTCTACAAATCGATGCGTATAAAACGACTCGTTCCCTATTTTATCAACATTTTTTTTCCATTTACTTCTTTTGTATAGGTAGCTGATAAATATGTACACCTAATTCGCGTGTCGCTTAAAGCTGATGTCATTTATATGGTATCCAACCGCTATTGTGCTGTCAGTAAAGTACCATATTTCACGCGGAGACTTCAACAAAAAAAGCGCTCCTTATCAGAGAGAAGACGTTTTCTATTATCCCTGGAATGTAACACTTACGGTTTTCTAAACAGTATTTTTAAAAAGTCAAATGATAAAAATGTTCGTTTTGAATTCCATAGAAAGTTTAATGAAAGAATTTTCTTTTTAGATATCCTTAAGACATTTATTTATTATGTTGGAATATTCAATATAGCTTTTTGCTAAAACAGCAATAGTTACAGTCTCAATGGATTTCTGAATGAATAATTTATATGTAAACGATGTGAGTATGAGTATTTATTTTTATAAATAATGGAAAAAGTTATTTATTTGTAACTTAAGGACTTTCTTTTTACATACAAAATTATTCCTGATTGTTAATCGCGATTTAGATCTGGGCATAGTCGCAGTACTACTCTCTTAAGTGTAATCGATGATCTGATTTCAAGTACTTACTGATTTTGTTTCTACACTAGCCTTACATGATTTTAGTCGAGCGTTTGATACTGTCAGTCAAGAGATGCTCGTTGCCCGGCTTTAACCGGCGTTCCGCAAGACTCTTTGCTGGGCCCAAAGTTATTTCTCATTTATATCTACGGCACCCCCAAGCATCCAGATGTCAGTTTGGGGACCTTAGTCGACGACACTGCGGTTTATTCTACCTATCGCAACCAATGCATCTTGATGCGTAGAACGCAGGCTGCGATTGACGATATTGTCATCTGGACGGAGCGCTGGAGGCTTCAGATCAATTCTAGTAAGACTATGGCTATACATTTCACTAGGAGAGGGACAGTTGAGGGCAAATACCTGGGGCTCACACTGCATCGCGGCTTAACCTTCCGCCAGCACATATCGAGCTTCAAAACCAAATTTCAAGCAGCAAGGAATAACCTAATGCCTGTCATGTCTAGGGGCAGCCAGTTGGGTCTTCGATCCAAAGTTCTTTTGCCTACAGCCTGTCTGAGGCCGATACTAACCTACGGGGCTCTCATGACAGCGCTCTTGATTATGGCCAACATCCTTTTTAACACCCTGAAGATCCTTCATAATCGAGTATTACGACAACTAGTGAGTGCCCCAGTGTTTCCTTTTCGGAAATATATACAAGATTTAGTGTCGCGGGAGTGGCTGAGGGTGAGCGTCTCCTCGAACAAGCTGATGGCTCGTCTGGTCGAGATCTCCACACAAAGTTTCCACCGAAAGAGCTCGGGAATGTATAGATATCTCCAGCGTGGGTCAAGCTAAAAAAAAAGAAGGCTGTAAAAGCTGAGAAGTGGCAGAAAAAAAAAACAATCCCTAACTGAGATAAATCATTGAAAAAGCAATCAGCAAAGGATGTATTAAAATACAATTCCAACTTATCATTCTTTCCAATAAATTATACCGGAAAACTCAAAAGAAAAAGCGTAGCTAAATAAGACATATTTTCTAAAGTGATGCGGTTAAGCTGAATGATCGACATTCTAGCTTCTATTATTAATGAGAACGTTTATTGAAATACTTGACAGTTTGAAATCTTATGATTACCTTATTTAGCCCTAAATTTTCCACTCCCTTAATTAAAGCATGGAATGTAAAACTTAAAAATTTCCAATATATGTACGTCGTAGTAGTTTTTTGATAGTAAGCAAATCGCTCTGGTGAAGTTCCAAAATGAATCAGCCTCTATTTGTAAAAAAGGAAACTATTTGTTTCCTTACAAACTCAATATTTATATTTTTTATTTTCGTAGGTGCAAAAATAAAGTTCTAAGTGATATACGAGTTTAAAAAGTTACTGTGTGATATAACCTATTTATGATTAGAAAATAAATAATTTCTTTTTTTATTAACTTTTTTTTATTAAAGGAAATAATTACATCATTAATTTTTTATTGCAGATCAAAGTAAGATACAAATAGTTTTGCATACGGATCTATAGATTTTGAACATCTTTGAAATCGTATTTGCTTTTCTTTTTAGGTTTTGTTTGTTGGTAGTACACTTTACTTTTGCTGAAATGTTAAAGGGTGATAACTAGAGTGGTCAGACGTGTCTGCTTACACGGGCCGCACTCGCCTCGTGCTATGCAGAACTTTTAGCCATAGTATATCTTCAAAGCACTAGAATCACTCCTTCCGATTCGTGTGTCTAGTATATAGTATTAGTGTTAGTCGAGTCTTGATGAGAGGTAGTACAATTTTTCGTAAAATTTTACGCGTTTTAAGTGTAATACAATGTCGGACGTAGAAAATCCCAGAAAACGACCATTGTATCATAGTTTAGAAAAGTACAGCACGACAAATCCCTCGTGACAGTTGCGCAGTAAGTAGCAGGGTGGAGCTGAAGCATATATACTGTAAACCGACTATCGTATACGCTCCCCACTAGAGTACAATGGCTCACTACTGTCACGAGATATTTGTTGGACTGTATATCGGTGAATTCCAGGATTTACGTCATGGTGGTGCCAAAATAGTTTGTACAGTGTGCGATAAACAATTATTGCGCTGACACAAATTGGTGGTGGTGGATCTCATCTATTATCTACCTATAAAGATTACCTTAATTATGCGTGTGTTACATCCGTAGATGTTGAACGGTCTTTTTCAAAATATAAACATGTTTTATTATCGCAACGAAAGCGGCTTAGTGAGAAAAATCTTGAAACACTTAATGCTATAAACTTTTCAGCAATCCTATACCATTTCTGCTACTTAAAGAAGGTAAGGGGCTTATATATAATATTTATAGTTAAATAAATAAATAATTTTGTTCTTTCCCGACACTGTATTGTATACTTGTGTTAATCGTTAATGTCACATATATGAAGCTCAGTACTGACCTGGTGCGCAGATGAAAATTGAGCACTCTAGTGATAAGTTTAATAAATCACTACATTAGCAGTTTTATTATTGCGGTTAGATATCTAGATATTAGCTTTCTGAAAGAAAGATAGTTTACTGATTAATGTTTACTAATTTATCGATAGGAAATAAATAAATTGAGATGTGTTGTTTTTTCAAATTCTTTTTATTAGTTTTTATTATTAAAGTAAACCGTAATGAATCAACTGTCTAATGTTTTTAAATCAGATATATCATCATGGTTCCATTAAAGAGTGTTGAAGAATAATTTAAAGTTAAATACGAAAAGGATCTGTAACAAATTAATCACAAGTAACATCTAAAGAGAATAAAATAAAATTTAAAATAAATAAAGCACTTACAATTATATTAGGTAAGTTTTAATTCAAATTGTTTTTGCTAAAGTTTGAAATTAAAACTACAAACTGGTCGCAAATTTATTCATTCAATAAACACAATTAAAAAGACGAACTAAGAAATATATTTATAACTATTACACCCTTTGAATTCTATGAAAGCAATGAAAATTATTTCATAGAATTCCATAACTAAATCTGTTAAATAATTTAAATCGTTTTTATAGTAGAGTAAAGAACAAATAGAATGAAAGGATTTCTAGAGATAAATTATAAGTATAATATAAAGTGGGAGATGTTTTTGAATGGTTATATCCTATTCAGTAGATTTGAAATGGGGGTGTTGATTTGTTATGTTACGATGTGCGGGCGTGCGGACGGACTACACTGTTTCACCTGCGGTAACCTGGTAAAATAACGGTAAACACTCGAAGGATGTACTGATAGGGTCGCGATAGTAATATTGAGAATAAAAGGCTCGAAGAATTGTAACAGTAACGCTTTATTATTAATAAATCAAATGAAATTAGGCAGCAAAAAAAAAAGAAAAAACTTTAATGTTGATACGTGGTTTGACAACCAGATCGCAATTATTTATTTAAAATTTAAATAGTAAACTGTATACAGTCGTGATTAAAATAGAACAAAGGGTTACTGACAATTACGAGTTCTGTGTTATATACAAAGCACGAGGTGAGCGATTAGTAAAGAAAAATAGAAAAGGAAAAAAACAATGAGTAAAGAAAGTGGTAAATCATAAATAAAGTAAGTAAAAAAATACTTAGCGGTAGCTTGATGGCAAGGGGCTTCGAAGCTAGTGTGTATGTGCTGAATGGCAGCACGTGTTCTTTGTGTTTTTCGAATCACAACGGGTCGTATTGACTGAATTTCGCTGAATCGGAAGAGTAACAGAGACTGAGCATAGTACGTGAAGCGCTTATAAAGCCTCGCTAGGTAGGTAACAAAGGGACGAACCAATAGGGGCGCTGAATAAGGCACAAAGGGTCGTAAAACTGCGGTACGGAGCGTCTTGGGGTTTCGGCGCGTAAACTAAATGAATGAATTTAAAATTTGAATCTGAGTGACGTAAAAATATCGCACCTGTAACTGCAAGAACCACGGTAAGGAAAATGAAATTAAAATTGTCTTCAAATTAACGATTACAGCGCTGATGTTGTCTATGTTTTCGAAAGGAGAAAGCGAAAGGAATTATTAATTAAAAATATAAGTCATTTCGATTAATGCAATGTGTAACAATTCAAAGACTGATTAAAAGACTAAAATTTAAAGAAAACCGTTTTCTAGCAAGCTGCTGTCTCAAAATCTTTAAGTTTGTGTTTTTTTGGTGTAAATATAATTCTGAGTCTTTTTAATTTTTCTGGATGGAAAAATTTGCGCATTTAATTTTAAATTTTGTCTAAAATCCTTTTGATTAAAACTTGGCTGATATAATTGTAAATATTTATTATTTTATAAATTTATTATAAAATAATTTATTTTTAATTTTGCAATTTTATTTTAATTTGTTTTGACGTTAATTGTGATTTGGTGTTAAATTTAATTTGAAATAATTTTTATAATTAGTGTACACAATTCAATGGCCTACTACCCTTGATTATATTAGTTAATCTAAGTATTTGTATAATTTACCGAGTAAATTATTGGAAATAACACATTTAATAGATCATAACTGCACTGAAAATTAATGTTTTTCAATTTAAAATTTCTCAATTTAAATTATTTAAGTTATTATAAACTTATAAACAATAACAGTTCAAATCATGTGTAGTATTTGTCTTTTCTAGATTTTTATAAGAAATCGTCAAATTTGCTTCCTCTATATCCAATTGCGATCACCCTTCTTTTGTCCGTGTTTCATTACTAATAATTTCACTTGGAGTGCACAAAAGAATTCAATATATCCGTTCAGGTCATGAATTGCTCGAGGAAATCAATTGTTCCTCGGCATACAGGCCCTCGCCAGAGATAGAATTTCGATATAGTTTAGATCCCATTCTCTGTTAACTATAATTCACCCAAATGAAACTTTCATATTGATTTATTATTCCGTCTTTCTCTGATCATCAAATAATGTCCTATTCGGAAACGGAAACGGCTTGAACGGGTGCCTCTATATTTGTGAGCTTGCAATAAATTCATATGAGATAGATACATAGTAAAAGATGTTTCATTAAGCATCCTTTTGTACCAAAGCTGGAAAATATATGAAAGCTTTTTTTTCTCTTTAAATAGTTTAAGAAAAAGCAGGAAAAAGTTAAAAGGTTTAAAAGCACAACATTTACTTTTGCCCCACGTTGGGCGCTAAAATAAGCGTTAAAGTATAAACGAAGCTTTGGTAAGTCTAAATGAAAGCAAATTCATAATAAAAATACCCTATTAATGTAGGTAAATAATGTTGTAATATTATTTTCAATATTTGCACTCACAAATTTTATTACCATTTTCTAAAATTCAAATTCCGGCGAACCTACAGTGGGAGTTCAGTAAATTCCAACGATTTAACGAGCGATTTGTCGACGGCTTTCTGCTCGGTAAATTGAAGTCGTAAATTTTATATATTAGAGAAGTAATATCCTCCCAATTCAAAAACTAAATAAACTGTACGGTTTTACTGCTGGCTTTCATTTACATACATGTGAAAGGAGGCATACACGAGCAGTTCGAAGAACCGTATTTATTTTTGTAATAAAAGGACTTTGCCGTAGCAGATGTCCTTCGCTTGACTTACAATTATTATTGATTTGGAAATTACATTCCCGTATCGCTAGAATAAATTTTGGCGCCAAGGTAGATATTGAAATTTTATTATTATTGTTTATAAGTATGCATCCACGCGTTTTATGGTGTGTATCCACCTATATAGTTTGGCACGGATCAATTCACTTGATGAGACGAAATCGCTATTGAAAGATTTAACTGCTATCTATACTCTGAAAGCATCTAAATGGCGTAAAAGCATGAAACTACTTAAACTTCTACATACGTCTACAATATACATTTGTATATTGCATTTAGAGTTATTTTTAGGAGCCAAATTATTGCGAGATACATAATTATATGGCGAATACCAACTATTATTTCATGCTTTGGTATACTCTGTATTATATAGAATTTCAATAGGATTGTGACGTTATCGAGAACATAACACGTGTAGCATCGATGGATTTGTTTGGGGACCATTGAAGATGTGTACACAAACTACATTGCCAACGTTAAAATTAAAACTTCCAAGCGATGTGAATGCAAAATCGTAATGGTTCGGTAAAAATACAAATACTCAAATAAAAATAGTTTCCCGTTGATTTTTATTAATGGATTTATTTTAAGAACAACTTCACTTATTTTTAATGTATATAGATTATATGGCAAAGAAAATATTTCAAACCTGACATCATGTATAGTAGTAGTACATCTTTTATATTAAAACGACGAAATTTTATAATTAAGTGATTTAAATTTATTAAAATGGTTATGTAAAATATTCTCAAAAATATGGGTATTTGTTAACTTAACTAATGAATTCAAAACATTCTTCTACGATTGAAAGCTGGGGTAAATATTTACGAACGCCTTAAAATAATAGATCTCTTTTCTTACTACTAAAGTGGGCGTGATCTAAATTATGTTGTTTATCCCAGATCCTCATAGTCGCTTAAAAATACAATTAATTTAAATGAGATTGTAGGTACTATCAGAATTAGATTGTTATTTATTAGAGTAGATATAAATTAGATAATTAGATAACATTAATGCACTCGAAAAATTATCTATAGCATATGTAAATGCAGATTTCCTACTAGTGGATAGATTTCTTCTATTTTCTTTCGTAATCTCTTGCGCCGAGTTCATTTTTTGTGCGATACTTTTTCGATAGTTTTGTTTCATTTCTCGTTTGGCCTCCATTTCTTGCTTTTTGATCTTTCCAGTTTAGTAGCTCATCCATCCATATTTTCAGAAATTCTATGGTATTTGTTTTATGTAATAATTTAAGTATGAAGATCCATTTAATATATTGAATTTTCAGTTATTACCAAGTATTATTAACTTCTTAAGAAGAGGTTTTATTAATGTGTGGAGGACCATTCCTCAGAAATAGGATCGGACCTAAATTTAACCCTTGCGGTACTCCAATGATATTATTGTATTGTTTCATTTAATTGATAATCAAATATTTCTTGGTTAATTTTATGAGAAATGTCTTATTTAAAACAACGCTTTTTACAAGGAGTCTAATACAGGATTGTCGACAAGAATGCCAAGAATAAAAGCAATCAATACAATTATATGCGTCTTTATATAATTACTTTGTTTATTTCACCATCATTGATTTAGCGTTCAGTAGACGTTTTATTTTGAGAACAATAATAATGAATGATGCTAATAATAACAAATGAAAGCTTAAGGTCACATAGACTACTATACAGCGTGTCTCAATAAAATCGTTCGTTAGAAGTTTTTGGGGTTCTACCCAAAATGTAAATATGAAAATTCAAAATTAGATATAATCAGTTGCACTTTTGTTAACTAAAATTTTTTGTTTAATTAAAATATTGTCAGATTTCTAGCGCTTCCGCTTTTACATATTTGGCTTTACCTATTTTTAAGCTTTATAAATACCTTTAATTTTTGTAATTTGATTCTATCGTTCCGAAGTTGTTTATCTATTTTCTTTCTAAAAAAAAATCGGTTTTAGTAGACAAAATCAGAGAATTCTTGATTTTTGTAATAAGTAAAGTCAAAAAAGATTAGTCTTTAAGTGAACTAGAATAACACCGAGTTCGTATTTCCATCTTGGTTTATTTTAAATTTTTATTTTGCTACATGTTTCGGTCTTAATACCATCGTCAGGCACAAAACGTCAAAATTGTAAATATAAGATGATATGTCTTGTTTAGGTATACTAACCATCTTCAGAGCTGTGTTGTTGGATAACCATACTGTATATACAGTGTTTATTAGAACGTTTCCAAATATGGATTAAATCTTGAATAGCTTTTAGTTTAAGTAAATTCACTTGTAAGTTTAAATTGTAGAAATGTAAGGAAAATTTATGATAAGCTCTTATTCCGTGGGAAACCATCCCTTAATATTCTCTCATGTGTATTTTCTTATACTTCTAGGCCGACTCGATCATTAGATATCTTAGAAAACGAAAAAAAGGTTTTAAATTTTAAAACTAAGGGTGACAGTTATTATAATTTAGGTTCCGCCCTTTGTATCTTAATGAGAGGGATTCATTAGCGAGATCAGTCTCAACACATGCATACGTAAGTGGTTAGGCGTTTCATCCCCTTACAGACCGTGGGAAGGAAGCAGTACTGCGGTGGTATAAAACATTGTTTTCCCCCGAAATCAAGTCAGTTAATACTCACCCTCCGTATAGTAAATAGAGGTCTTCTTCGGCCTGTCAGTCTTTACAAATTCTATAGTTTAGTTTCATCAATATTGTAACTTGTTTTAAAAATCTTAATATTTGTAGTGAATAAAGTGTTTTTCTTTCTGAGTTAAAAATAAGTGTTGATTATTCTTCATACAAGTTAGTGCCATTTACCTAACTCTCGTATAAGAATCCAACAGTGTTATAGCAGAGGCAAAATAGCAATACAGCTCTGAAGATGGCTAGTAAGCCGAAACATGTCAGCCAATATAATTACCTATAAACGTTGATTGAATTTTTCTCGCCTTTTGGTTTTCTCTATTATTAAATATCACTCAATTTGGGCATAAACATGTAATTTAAAATTTAAATAACGTTCGCAGCACGTTGGTTTAGTAGACCATTTGGTTAGAATTTTGTGATCATTGTAATATACCTGAAATGATCCAAATATTATATTATAAACATAAAAACTCAGTTAATGATAAAACAGACACACAATATTTCACAAAACTATGTAATTTAATTTTAAAACTAAATACAATATCTTTCTAAAAATCTATTTAATTACAAAATTCAATATTTTCATATTCGTCTAACAATAAATAATTAAAACATATAATATTGAAACGCAATCTTTAAATAAAACAAAATGATATGTTCAAAGTTTATAGTAAACAAAAAAAAATATTTATAGTTTACATCATTTATATTTTTATATGTCTTGAAACAAAACTTGAAAAAAAGCGAAACGCTATTCATGTACCTTTCCATAGTTTTCCTGACCTAAAAACTAAGATGAAAAGAAGAAATTAATAGAAGGTGAAGGTACTTATTATATAGCTTAAAAATACGTAAATCCAAATATATAAAAATATGCAGGATGTTCATTTTAAAATAACAAAGTAGATGGTGACTTCCAGTATAAAGTATTTAAATATATTTATTATCATGTTTCTCCTTATTTGTCTCCGGCTCAGCATGATTTTGTTAAGGCTAAATTCATTGTCACAAATTTGTGCACTTTTGTCAATTATGTATCCAGATCAATTTACACCGACTTCTCTAAAGCGTTTGATGAAGTACAACATGCTATAATACTCAGAAAACTAGAATACTTGGGTTTATCATCCTGCTTGATCGATTTGCTAAGGACTTACCTTATTGATAGATTCAGTTCCGTACAATATCGCGGATACCAGTCTTTCTACTATTTAAACTCAAGTAGGGTACCTCAAGGCTCTGTGTTGGGGCCCCTCTTGTTTCTTATTTTTGTTAATGATGTTACGGATTGCATTTCGTCCGAACGCTTGCTCTTGGCAGATGATCTTGAGATCTTTCGATCTATTACATCTATCGAAGACTGTGAGAGTTGGCAGAGAGGTCTTGATGCTGTCAACAACTGGAGTAAATTGAATCATCCTAATCTGTATATTAATAAGTGCAAAGTTGTATCATTTCCACGTAATATAGTTTCTTTAACTTTTAATTGCTCTATTGGCAGAGATGTAACAACGTGAGGGATCTTGGTATTCTTTTTGATAATAAATTAACTTTTAGTTTGCATATACATGGCATCACTACAAATGCATTGCGGATGTTGGGTTTCCTGTCGCGTAACACTCGGGATTTTCGTGATAATGCTGTCTTAATTGCATGTTATAACAGCTTCATACGTTCGAAATTGGAATATTGCTCAATTGTCTGGTGTCCCTTCTACAATAAATATATTAACCTTGTTGAGAGTGTCCAAAAGAAGTTTTTAAAAATTCTGTATTACCAATCCCTCGAAACTAGGAGACATATTTTCCATATCATTTTTATTTATAAGCTAATACACGGATATGTGAAAGACAGCTTGTTACTTGAGTCCCTCGCTTTTTGCATCCTTTGGCTGGGCAGTAGAATTTTTGCTTTATTTTATGTTCCTTCTGCAAATACACATCATTATTCTGCCTCTCTCTTTCTTAGATATATTTTTAATTAGTTTAAGTTTATTCTGTAATTAGCAGATTTTCTGCTGTTGGATATATGATGAATAATTGAATAAATAAATAAATAAATAACCTTAAAGGGCTAGAAATCTGAAAATATTTTAATTGAAGAGAATGTAACGGATTATATCTAACTCTGAATTTGAAAATTTTCATCTTGGCTAGAAGCCCATGAATTTCCATCGAACAATCTCGCTGAAACACCCTGTAAATGTATAAAATTAGTGGAAGTACCGACCAGACTTCGTTAGGAAATAAATACCATTCGAATGAAAGCAGGTCAATTTAAATTTATACCATGATTGTTTAAAAGAAAAAGCCTTTCAAATTTTAAACCCAAACCCATTAAAAACATAGATTAGGTTAATAGCAGCTCCAACTAACATTCCTTTTCGTTTTCCTCTTTTAAGTTACCTTTAGATTACTGTACCAGAATCACCATTACGAAGAACTGATTTTTTTTTCGTTGTAAAAGACTTATAACGTGTTTATATTTAAACACGAAGAAATGTGTACTATGTATGCTAGCGTGATCATAATAATACTTTTTTCCTTTGAAGAAAATATTTATTTACACTGTCTAGGGAACGCGCCGAAAAAACACCCATTATAAAAGATATATGCTCTGCTCATAAA
The DNA here is from genome assembly GCA_004143645.1 of Protaetia brevitarsis. Taxonomy (NCBI): domain Eukaryota; kingdom Metazoa; phylum Arthropoda; class Insecta; order Coleoptera; family Scarabaeidae; genus Protaetia; species Protaetia brevitarsis. The sequence continues at coordinate 148,131 of RXPK01000181.1, read as the reverse complement.
AGAACGGGAGGAATTATTATCTCTACTGGAACAGCTTCGTCCAGGCCGAAAGCTTTAGATCGCGGCTTTCAGCCGTCTAAATCGTCTGCTTCAATCACTCACGGCACGTCAAAATATATTAAACAAAATCCTTATTTATCGTCGATGTTTTGTAAGAGACGAAAGCGGTGGGGCTTTTGTGACTGTGGCAGTCGGTTTTATTGCAGTCCGGAGCACCTTTCTGGAATTTGAATGTGTTGCGCCAGTACGGGAGTAATTAAAAATTTATACCGACGTTCGTATTTCATTCCTTTGACAGTTAGAGCATCTTTTCTATCGTCGGATTGGTCGAGAGATCGTTCGCTATTATTGGAAAATTATTCTCGTAGATAGGGAATTAATCACGAGCTGGTGTGTTATAAAAATTTATATTTATTTCAGTGTGATGGCGAAATGGTAAATGAAATTAGCTATTTATATTTATTGTTGTGTGTTAAATTTGGAAGTACCAACAATATTCTGTAAGTTACCATTTACAGCGGCAATTACTAAAATGCATGCGAATAAATCTACTGCTTTTACGTAGATTAAACTATAAATATGTGGAAAATTTCAATAATACATTATTCAGATTGAATACCAATTCCCTACAGATTTTTATAATGTGATTTTCAAACAAAACAAAGTAGTACAGGAAGACAATCTTTCTGGATTATTTAACTTGAATCTACCATCGTTAAAAAATAAAATTACATCAATTTTTTTTTAATTACAATTTATTTTTTATTTTCAATTTGGTTACTAAATTTTTATTAATATTTTTCTGGTTTCAAAATTTTTTTATTGCCATACATACATAAGTTTATTAGGAGAATTTTCCAATTGCTATTTATAAAAAGAAATTACTTCAGTTTTAGATATTTTAAGATTATGGATGTTGCGAATTTAATGGCAGCAATGTTGGAGATGTTTTACAATGAATCATAATATTTTAAATTCCTGTGGTTGTAAATAATGGTTATTTTTATTCATAGGTGTTGTTGATTATCTAACTTCTTAAATATATTTTTTTTTTAAGTATTTATAAATTTGTAAATATATGAAATCCTTTACTTCACTTAAGGATTACCCAGTGTAAATAGTAATTTAATACTTCAATCAGAGAAAATGGCTAAGTTATTTTTTATTTTCGTTTGCGTTCAAATGCTTACAGGGACATATCTCATGTCATGTCAACAGTAACTTTAATTTAATTATTGGGACACACATATGAACACCAAAGCTATAGTTGCTGCTACGATAGCGATAACCCCGAGGAAAAGAATTTGGTGACCATTTACATTTAATGACGGCTGCTTCTTTATTTGTTCATCTATACTCTGAGCCATTTAGATTCTAAAGCAGAACTGAAATTTTTGACGAGTATTACGCAACAATCAAGTATTCATTTGAGACATCCTCGTCTGTTATTCTGAATAGACGCCTGCTCGCGAACAATTCATAGAACACTTTTTGCTTTTGTCCCTTGTATTTAGCTTTGCTTAAATATTGGCAGTTTTGAAGAAAGGATCCAGCCAAACACGATGCCTTTTGACATCACCTGACGCACACTAATTTTCTAATATGTGTATCAGGGAGAATTTAAAAGAAGTTATTGTCGTCTAGGGAAGCAATGGCTTAGAACCATTGAACAAATTAAACAGTACGTTTACGTATCGTATCTAGGAAGAGTGCAAACTGTTCCCTGCTCTTAAAGTTGTGGAAAAATTTGGATTTGAAATTGATCATAAGGCTTATAAAAATTAATGCGGATCAAAATTTGTAAATAAACAATAAATCATTCTTGTAATTAGTAAACACCAGTTTTGCTTAATTTGATTCTAGTTCATTATTTCTTTTATTTGCTAAGCATTCAAGCAGCAGTTGGGCTAAATTGTTCTTTAAGAGGAGAAATCTTTAAGAGACCCAAAGTGGTCCATACCCCTCTGCCTGTAGGATTCTCATAAAGGGTGTTCAATCACGAGATTAAGAGTTATTAAACCTGGCCTGTTTGGAAACTTTTTATGTGGTCGGAACCATCCCATTGGGATAGCTTCAAGCACACTTGATAATCTATCGTTTTCCATGAAAGTCTACACCAACTTGTCTTTCATACTCTTCCAGTTCCTTATTATTCATCAATTCTCTTACCCACGAGTGAGTAATTCCCCATTTCTCTTCATATGCTATCATTTCTGTAGTTATGTTTTCTGGTGTGAGAGTTAAGCCTAACTCAGATTAGACTTGTATTGACACTCTTCCTCACACCTTTATACCGAACAGTGTCTTCATCACCACAGCACGCATATAATTCCTTATCATGATTCTTGTTTTACCTTTATACCGAACAGTGTCTTCATCACCACAGCACGCATATAATTCCTTATCATGATTCTTGTTTTTCTTTGCATATGCTCGAAATATACCGTATCCAGTCAGCACTTAGACCATGTTCCTAATAAGCTGGCTTCCTGCATTTGCATCCAGTCCACATCCGTAGATATTTTAGTCCATTGTCCTCTCATATCATTCATCTCCCATCTTTTCTGTCATCGTAGTCTCCGCAATTTCTCAGGCTACAATACCCCCATTCTCTTTTGTTTCTGTATACCAATAGATTCAGAGGAGCTTGCTGTGATGACATCTGACGCCGTTCGAAAGATTGATGCCACACTTATATGTATGTATGTGTGGAGGGTGATATTACCCTGCGATTAAGATGTATTGTGTCCGCTATTCTTGCTGTTTTGCAGCTGTTCTTCCAATCTTAATTGTTTTAGAAAGTGCATGATATGAAAAGGCCTCAAGTTAGGTAAATCACCCTCTTCCATTTCATATGTTCCCAGGTGCAATGCCTTTGAGCTGCACAGTGTTATGCAATTTGAGAGAAGATGGATTGGTGTTTCATCCTGTTTCCCATAAAATCTACATTCAGATTCCATTGCTAATCCAAGCCTACTCACATGTTCTTCCACTTTACAATAGCCCAAAGGTATTAGTTGTGTCAATATGCAAATATTACCCTTAGGTTGATACATTCTGTAAACCTCTTTTGGTTATAGGTTCCCAAAAGTGTTTTAGCTGGTTTCGTTCCCTGGAGATTCTCCCGATGATTGGATTTTCTCTGCTCTTTTTCGCTTTTCAGTTTCTTTAGTATTGTACTGCTACTTATCTAGCAAAAGGGTTCAAGTCATACGAATGGTTTTTACAAAATTATTCGTTATTTCATTTCCTCTCACTTCTGTGTGATACGGAACCCACAGCAGGATTACTTCATTTCTTTTGCTTAAATCGTTTAATAGACAGTCCCAGACCATCTTGGAGCTGATTTCGTATGAGTTTGATGGCTGCTTGACTATCAGACATCATGGTAATCTCCTGCTTTCGGTACTTCATGTCAATATTAAACTGGACGCATCTTTCAGTGGCAAGCTTTTGAAGTACATGGTTCTAGGGCCACATAGCTTCTCTGCCGTTTTGGAGTCAACAGTGTACCATTTGATAGCATTTCTATTCAATTTTAAGATGGCGTTTGGATCCCACTAGCTATTGTTAGATTAGATTAGATTGGATAGGGGTAGCCTATGGACCTGTTTCACCGCGACCTTTTTAGATCTAGTGATCTCCTTTTTTTCTAGAGGACACTCTCTAATTTTGCCTTCTTAATTAGGCCTATCATCTTTGAAAGCGGCTTCTTTATGTAGCTACTAGCTGTGGGGTTCTCCTCCCCCAATACTAGAAACCTTGTCCTCGCCAAGCCTTCACATTGGCACAGCACACGAACCGGTGTTTCTTCCCCCTCTTGGTAGTATCTGCAGGTTGCATCATCTGCTAGGCCTATGTTGTACATATGTCTATTCAGTATACAGTGACCAGTCAGCAGACCTACAATCATTTTGACAGTTCCCGTCTTTATTCAGTAGATCTCTCGTGAATTCAGCCCTTTGCTCCTTTAGGAACTCTTTTGCCTGTCTTTGTCCCGGCGATTTTTGCCACCACTCTCTGGACTGAGCTCGCTCTTGTTACTTTGTGGTGAATTCTTCCACAAAGCTGATTATTTTTTTAAATGTCTCCCAGTGCATGTTCCAGGTTTGATCACCGTCAGGAGTTTGAGGTCTATGCTTAATCTTCTTTAATCATTCTGATTGTGCCACATCCTCCATCACAACGTGGAGAGGGGTAAGATCCAATATTATTATGATAGCTGCTTTGGGCAGGTTGTCATAGCTCCAGCTATACATACACATTCTAATTCCCTTAGGGGGATTAATTTTCCTGGGTGGCCAGATTGGTTCTTTTGCTCATCAGGCTACTGATGCATAAGTGATGATCGGTGGTCTCACTATCTCTGTAAACATTCAAAACAGTATTTTTGGTTGCATCCCCAATCTTTTCCTGCAAAGTTTCTGCACACCATCAGGGCCTTTTGGCCTTGTTGGTTACTTCAAGCGCGTGCTTGTTCCAAAGAAGTTTATTGTTTAGGCTGAGGCCTAAATATATAGCCTCCGCTCTTCAATCTATGGTTTTTAAATTAATTTTTTTTAGTAGTGAATACTACTAAGGCTATTTTTATTGTTAGTGGGGTTAACATTATGCCCATCGATTGATAACATCTTCTCATGAAGTTATTTTTGCCTTTTGCGTATGTAACAATCTCATCAGCTTGCCCTTAGCAAGATATACCTAGATCAGTCAGCTCGCATAAGAAGTCATCTGCTATTAGGCTCCACAAAAGTGGGGATGTAAATCCTCTCCGTCTTCACCGACCTGGTAGGCAGCAACTGCGACATCTATCTGGAGGTCACTGCCTGACGCCAGCCTTAGCAACATCTTTCTTTGCTGCTTCCTACAAAATTTTGCAAATCTTCTATAGATAAAAATAATTCCACCCATTTATTTGAATTGAGTAGATTTGTAAACCTTGTTATGTCATTTGGGCGCAAATTGTCCGATTCAGATGTGAACGTATTTGCCAGAGTAAAAAGAGCTTTACGTCTAAAAAACTAAAGATTCAAATAGGATTTACGTAGTACGCGTTCAAATTCTGTTGTAAATAAATGGACTGCAACTTCCTCACAAAAACTTATTCACTTTTTTACCTACTTCCCAGAAGCGGAAAAGTTCCTTCTGCTTATCACCTCTAATTCCTACCACAACAATTATATAATTTCACGATTTCCGCAGAATAATAGGAGTGGTTCGGTTAGGATATCACAACAGTAAGGGCAGGAGAATGGTTGATGAGGCGACTAGAAATTCCCCCTTTTGGGAGAGAATCTTGGCCGTACGCCAAGGCTTCCCAACTCCGCCGCTCAATCGACATCGCATCCTTCTACTTTCGCCAGTTCTTTCCGTACTATCCATGATGTATCTGCGTATACGTAAAGTTTAGGAATCGTCCTTGGCAATTGACGACTCCGCTGAGTATGTATATTATAAGGGGGAAGTCGTTGACCTTGGGCTTCTCGTAACGCAGTAAATTCGAAGAAAACGTTGGGTGGAAAGCAGCTATTCTATTTGGATATGTCGTTTCGGCCTTGTGTTTTATTTATATGCTGCGTATGGGGTATCGGATTCCAGCTGGTTTTGGTTTCCAAAATCGATCAACTCGTTTCTGGTGGGGAAAAATTAAAGTCGTTATTAAAGTTAGTATAGACAGCGAAGTTAGGAAATGATATTGGGTAATAATAGAAAAAGTGTTTTTGAAAAATTAATTAAATTCAAGATTTATTTTAATCATTATCTTAACAGTTTAGAGATTATAGTTGGATTGTACCTCATAATGAATTTTCACATAATGCTAAAGTATTTTTAGGTACCTTTATGCGAAATAAGAGAGATATGACTTTTGTCTGCCTCTCTGTATGATGTGATACTCACGTGTAAGCTATAAAACGCATGTACTACACGTGGCCACTGGCGACTAATAAATCTACAAAAGCAGTTTATTTTTCTGGCGAACTAACGGGATACTCATCTAGGGAATCTTAAATGACAGACAAATATTTGACAAATTAGTAATTTTGTCGGTCATTGTATGAATTATTATATTATTTTTTAGGTTAATTGTGATTTCGCTCTTTATTTTGTTAGTTTGCTCAAAATTAAAAATGTAGCGTTTTATAGGACAAATAATAGTTCAAAGACAATAAATTTTTCTATCACTCTAAAGACATAGTGGTTTACTATTTAAAGTAATTCACGAGTAAACTTCAGAAAATAAGCTTTAGGTGCTTAAACGACCTCTAGGCTATTGAATAACATTGAGTGTCGCATTCTTCCGCCCAAAGAGCCTGCTATTTAGGATTTTCGCTTCTCTTCACTGAATTAAGTCATTTACGAGGTCATTTAAGCAGACTTTTTTTTGCAACATCTCAAAAAATATCTCCCAAAACTATAAAAATTAGACACAGAAAATATTGATCTACTCTTCAGTGTTCAATTAGAAAGATGCCATAAAGTATAAGTTATTACATTAACGCGCTGCTAATTTTTAGAACAACATGTATATTGCGTATTATTTTTAAATTGTGGACCTAATCGGTCTACATATATCCCGATATATAACTTTTCAAAAATTGCCAGCATTTGACTACTAGAGACTACGGCTTCACCATGTGTGCTATGGTAGTCTTTAAAAAAATGAAAGTTGACATATTATTATAGAGAATCTCTTATGTTAGTTCAGTTCCCTTCACTAACCTGTAAAACAAGGATAGAATTTTAGGTCAGTCAGCCAAGAGGAACACGTGTCTTATCGATCATAAAGTTTATAAAACAGCAAATTTTCAAGCTATTCTAATATTATTTTTATTTTATTTTGTTTTTTTTTTATTGGAGCACAAAAATGAAGCTATTATGTCTGTAGAACCTTTAGATATCGTTTATACGAAAAATATATCGGCAATTTCATCTTTTTCGTTTATAAATGGTTTTGGCTGTAAAACCTACGTTCTTATAAGTACACGAAGAGTAAGTGAATATCTATGGTTTCTGTAGGTATGCAGTATGCATATTACCTTTAAATACAATTGGAATTATTTTAGAATCAAAAGCAAAGTATTTATATAGTTCTAAAACCAAAATATGCTATTGTATTAAATATGCTATTGGATCACTTTTTTTACCAAGATGAAGAAAAATACTGATCTTGTGTTGTTGAGCATCACCCTAAAACGGTAAATTTTCGAACTTCATATTTAGCTGAAAGAGCAGAAACACCGCCTGAAAATTTGCGATGGAGGTGACTTATCCTTTAAAATTAGAATCAAATATTAATATATCACATTCTTCCTATGAATTAAATTGTTTTGATCAAGTAAACCCAGAATGTCAAATGAAATGTCAAAAATAACTAAAAATAACTAAAAATAACACTTTTTATTCATAATAATATTTAAAAAAAATATGGGAATTCTAAAAAATTAAAGGTATCTCTTAATCAAATTTTTGTTTCTTCTACTAATCCGTCATTTTTTTCAATGCACTTATGCGGAGGTTCAAGATTACTTTTCTCAGTTCTGAGATAATATCCACACATGCTTGACTTATTCTAACTCGTAGTTTTTCCACTAACTGTGGTCTTGACTTTTTTGCTTAAGAATATCTCAAAGGAAAAAGTCAAGTGGCGTTAAGTCATCTTGGCGTCTATTCAGTTGTAAAACTATTTCGTCCAATCCACGCATTATTAAAGTTTTTATTAAGCAATTGCTTTAACACTACCGCGTTATGGATAGTAGATCCATCTAATTAAAACTTCAAATTCAAGCAAGCTAGAACTAGTAAGTCAGTAATACGTTCCAGAACTTATTTTCTAGAAAATTCAGAAGAAGATGGCCATTTAAATCGCCATGATATCTGGCAACTAACAAACCAGCAAAAGCAGTTTATTTTTCTTCCGTCCATTCATGGGAACTAATGGGATACTCAGCTAGGGAATCTTAAACGGTGGAGAAATATTTGACAAATTCTTGTCAGTCATTGAGTGAACTATTATGAATATTTTTTTTTAGGTTAATTGTAATTCTGTTCTTAATTTTGTTATTTTGATCAAAATTGAAAATGCAGTTTTACAATACAAGTTTCTATTAATCTAAAGATATACCAGGTGATTTCAATCAGAGTAGAGAGGTCTACCGCTTTTCTGAATTAAGTCATTTTTGGGATACTAGCAGACTTTTTTTTGCAACATGGCATTTTCGAAAAAAATAAAAATGTAAATATTTCCTAAACTATAAAAATTGGACACAGAGAAAATTGATCTACTTTTCAGTGTGTAACTTCAAATTCCAGCAAGCTAGAACTGGTAAATCATGTAACGCGCTAAACGAACCAATAATTCCACCATATATTTATTTTATTTGGATATTGTCTCTTTGCGCTTATGACCCACTCAGAATTTTCGATAGATCAGTATGGTAAATTTTGGGACGATACCACTCCATTTTTGTAAACGTCACTGAACAATATTTTCCTTAAGAAGTTTATATTTTTCAGATATTCTCTCTGGGGCCATAAACAGAATTCCAATATCCGACCTAATTTAGTTTGTTTTTTACAAGACACTCTCTAATATGTTTTGATACACACTACTGCATATTTATTTATTTAATCCAGTGGCGTGGTCATATCTTTTGTAAAGAAATGCCTAACATGATTTTTCACCTGTTTACATAGCATGTCTTGGTTTTCTATAAAAAAAAATGTGGAATTTTGTTTAGTACTTACATCAGTACGATTTTTCACGCACTACAATTTGAAAAAAAAAGTTGGTTAAAAACGTACGATAAATACAAATCTTACGAGGCTGTTCCGCATCCAAATGGGCCACTCTGTATAACGCTCAAGCTATACCAAACTTACATTAGGAGATCATCATGCAGTTCTGACTTTTTAAAATTTAAGGTGGGTGAATTAAGAAGCGGACATGATAAACTAGCTTTCAAAAGTTGTTTCAAAGAGGTTGAGAGACACTGGATTAATTAAACCAGCGAAGAGGTAGGACATGAAGGCGCACTTCTCATTTTTAGCCTATCCACTTGCTCGATTTAATAGCAGCATTTAATTACAGCAGGCTGTGAATGTACAGAGGGCACCACTGCAGTCATTATTCAGACATTGATTTTAACGGTTGTTGAGAGTAATTGAGAATAATTAAACATTATCACTGAAGTAATTTTAGCGGTGTTCTTAACTCAAGTTGTTTTGCTTGTTTATTGCTGTTTTGTTATTTATTGAGGACAGCGATAATATCTTTATTGCCATTCAAATTCCACACAAGACGTATGTACATATGTATGTTTAACTATTTAATGGTTGCAACTTTGAGTCGAGATTGTACTTCCCTCTCTGACACGCGTTCTTAGTGATTAGTGTAAACTAATGAAGAAAGCTTAAGTATTTTCTCGCAGGTTCTGGCAGCAAATTACCTTATCCCTTAAATGATTGGAACACTTGTTTTTCTCTCAGTGTAAGCAAAACTGTTACAAAAAACAGTAGATTTCTTAAACTGCTAACGAAAAGAAATGGTAGCAAATTGCAGCTAATAATGAAAATAAACAGTTTTACTGTTGTATAGCGTTCATTTTTTTTTCTTAGGAAAATAAACTCCTACATTTGGTTTCATTTATCCAAGCTTTTACCTTATCATTTACGAGATCCCAATGGTAAGCACGTTGATACATTTGGATAGCTTTAGGTATATCCACGTTGTAAATTTTAAACTCTAATCATGAATTTTATATTTACCCATAATATAGGGAGATTTTTTTCTAAATGGAATTAAATTAAAAGTAAATACTAAACTTCACGCAGCAACCTTCCTATACTAATATTCAAATAACTTCCATGCGGGTAGAGCGGCCTCAAAGCTTCGCACGAATAATTGTAAACAGCTTGACACATGTCTCCCAAATTGCTAAGGGGGATTCCAATAAAACGCCTCTTTGCCTCAGTTACTACAGCGGGTAAAACCGTGGTGTTAACAAATATTGTAATATATCTACATCTGTCGAGGATTCCATAGATTTGATTATTACAGCGCGAATTTTAACTAAATTAAACCTAAATATTGAAATCAGAAGTTTGTCTTTGTGCCTGGTTTAACACGTGCACGTCTTCAGCATGGAATAAACTGGTTAGAATTACGTTTCATAAACATCTACTCCGTGTGTAAACAGTTTGTTTCGAAAAGCCTCCTGGTTTGTTTTCTTTCAATCAACTCCCACGCAACTCAACACCCACCTGTTTATGCAATCATTATAGCACTGCTTTTGCGGGCTCTTGGAGCGGTGGTAACCTTAGGAATGGTTTCTGTTACGCAGTTCCAATTTTGGGATGGAACCAGAATTGTTGAATAATTAAGGTTATTTCACTTGAATAGATCGACTATTTTACCGTGCTAATACAGAATGAATTAACATTTATTAGTTTGAATAGCTTTTGTTTATTCAATCACTCTTTCAAAGAGCTGCAAATTATCCTAACATGGATTTTGGACTTCACGTGAATGATTTTTCCCTCTAACCTAAGCACAAAAGGTGCGGACGTGTGAATTAGTAAACGACCAAGACTTGTATCTTTAATGCAAAATTGCTGCATTCGCAGCCAGCCTGGTTTCACCAGACAAAACGTTTAAAATGTTAATTGCGGCTCAGTTTCAACTAACAGCTTGCGGTTATTACACGTTATTATACACTACCGTTCTGCAGTAGAATGTACATGGAGAAATGTGCACGTAAATAAATAATCATCTTTGCTGAAGCGGAGCGAATCTGTGAATAGTAGAAATATCACTATATTGAGCTTTCGGATTTTCGTAATGGCTTTACTTAAATATCTTGCTAGATCGCCCTTGTATAATAATTCTTGGGGGCTATTAATATGGAACTGCTAATTATGTTTATGGATCCGAGCTTTGTGAAGCATTTTGTTAAATATTTATTTTGTAACTGTTATTAACATAAAATTAGTATGAGAAGATGCATATATTAAACTTTTAGGTGTCTTTATTACATTATTTACTTTATTACATTATATCCAACGGAATTTCATATTGGCTTTTGCTTAAATATTTGGCTAGATTAGATTTGTTTAATTATTTTTGGCAGTTGTTAAGGCATAACTGATGTTTATGCTTATAGATCATACCTTTACGAACCTTTTTTAAATATCTGTAACTTATATCAGGATGACAAAAATACTCCAAACTGTGGTACTGGTAATGCTGCAAACTTCTCCTAGAAGAAGTTCTTCTGAAGTTCAGTGTTTCTGCTGATGATGATAGCTTTGCTATCGAAACGTACGTCCAGTTTAGTGCAGTTTGTGGTGAGGGGTCTAGGGGAACTTTATATCAGGATTATAACTGTTAAGTTATGAATTGCTCAAATAGAAAGAACCAAATTAATTATAGACATATAGGATGCAGCAACAGTACGCCCATCTTTTATTATTCGAGCTGTATTACAGATAGCAATTTATTATATTAGAGATGTAACGTAATATTAATTAGCACCTTCAGAAAATATTCTCCCATATATTTGGTGTTTCTTAAAAAAGTGCCACGAAGCAATACTTTTTTTAGTGGAATACTGTACATTATAACTAGAAGTGACACAAAATTATACTTTTGTATGTGGTCACATTAGACATTTAATAATATATGGCAATAATAGATTAGATGCTTTCTACCCGCCACTGACTTGTGAAGATATCGCAGTGAGTGGGCTAGTCTACTGCACCTACAGGCTTGGGGGTGTGTGTACGTTAGTTGTTTGTATTGGCAGTGTCGATCAGTCTATCTACAGTCTAGTTCAAGTTTTAAAAGAAGTATTATTCTTATGGGCTATATGCATCCCTTTTTATTGTATACCTACTCATATGTGTCTATCTCCTTCTATCATGGGAATTGTTGCCAGATTTATTCATGGCTGTCGTAATGATAATGTCTGGCATTATTCGCTGTTTCCTGTTCCTGTCATTCTCGATTTCGAATATATTTCTGTCACTTGCATTTATCCCAATATTTTTTCTTAACGTTACTTATTAATTTTAAATAATCTGAATTTATAAAAACTACTAACTACTAACACCGTCATTTGTGTTGTCTATTGTTGTAAGCACAATTAAAAACAGCTGTTATAATTACATATAGGTAACCTAATTTGAGAGAAGTATGTTCTAATAGACATTGGTTTATATTTGAGAATATTTATTTATGGTGTTATTTATGATGGCATAAGGATTATTAATGTACTATTAAAAGATATCATAGCGAAAGGAGAAACATTGTTTTCATTGATAAATCGTGAGTAAATAACATTTTGTAGCAAAATAGACTGATAGCACAGCAAGTACATCTAGGCAAGCATTTGTGCAAGATTTAAGTATCGATCTCTAAGAGCATCAAAGATAATGGCCAAACATTATGTATTAGTTAATGGTGGCAACAAAAATGGCTTCGTTCTGAGTGCTAAATATGCCTCTGCTATCCAGCAAAGATATGACACTGTTTCTATCGAGAATTGGAAAAACTTCACTTATCATGTTATCAAAGGTATAATAATTATATAATATTTAACGCATTGTGGTTTTAAGTTTATTCATTTATTTCGTTGAAGAAGTCATGTGGAAATTGGGCCATGAACTAATTTAACATCGATCTGATTATCATCTCCATCGTGATCATCCGATATAAGTTGATCATACACTTATGGCTATAGAAATGATCTTTAGTTTGTTGTAAGCATACCGCTGTGAATATTTGTAATTATTATGACATACTTATATACATCTATGTATGTTTCCCTGAAAATAAACACAAGAACAGGAAACGGAACACCTTATTTGTGTTGTGTATTTTGATGTGGAATAAATATTAATAAAATCAAAACAGTGGGACATAACCAATAAATACAAACAAAATTCACAGGACTGGCATTTATAAGCGCCCACATGAAATTCGTCAGGTTGTTCAGGGCGACAACATACGAAAAATTAAGTACTTAAATAGATTTGGCATCGTTGGGTACTATCTCCATAAGAGTAATACTTCCTTCTCAACGTGAACCAGACTATAAGTATGTAATCGCGTGTGCAATAACAGTGGCAAATGACGCAGTAGTTCGTATTGCTCTATTTTAACTATTTTGTGTTAATCTAGGTAGGATATTAACGAATAATAAATCCACAACTTGTGTTGACTTCCTATCCCACTTCCTTGACCTTTAAATGTTAAACTGTCAAGTGCATCATTATTATTTCATATGCAACGGTGCTAAAAATAATAATTTAATAGTTAACTTAAATTAGAAAGCAAAACAGTAGCTCTAAGCTCCACATATCAGAATATTTTGCGAACTGAATCCTTAAATTAGGGAGGGGGTATTCAAGTGAAGTAGGTTTTACCTATTTTTTTGGGTCAAACATCGGGATTTATGTCTCTCACAAAATAAACTTGATTTCTGGTATAATTATGTTTTGTTTTGTAACAAAAGGGCAGATTTGGCATAAAAAGCATAGAAAATTATTGCATCTTCTTAGAGCGCTTTCTAGCATTCAAAGCTAAGTAAGCAGTTAAAGGCGGTTGCCACGGCAACTATTACGTTAGCAGTAAATCTGCAAGGCTTGTTCTTTTTATCCGCCACTGAGCAGTGAAGAGATCACTGCAGGTGGGCTGGTCTACTGCACTTATATGCTGGTTGAAGGCGTACGTTAGTTGTTTATATTGGCGGTGACGATCAATTTATCTAAGTATGTATATCGTGTGTGGACTGCCAACGACAAGCAAAATAAATCTCATTAACGATATTGTTCCAAATTTGTTGGAAGGTCTATTCGATCGATGGAAGGATGATAACAAATGCAATATTTAACAAAATGGACAATTAACAGGTTTCTTGAGCTAAAAAAGGAAACGAAAAGGACTAGCAAATCGTACAATATAAACTTTAAATCGGTCCAGCTTGATATGTTCGGCCACAACTGCAGTAGTGTTTAGTAATAAAAAATCCGTTTAGAATAAAGAGATATTCGATGATTTTGAATAAATATGTGAAGAGACATATAACAACATTATATAAACATGCAAATTCTGAAGAACACTTGAGAGTTGAATTAATGCCATGAAATTGTAACAAAAATCAAAACACAATTCAAAATGCAAAGTTTGGAAGCTTTTTACGGTAAGAAATTAACAAATTATTGTAGTTCTGCTAATAACTGTATTAATTAAGAGAAAATTTTCCCAAGAAAAAAATTCTCCTCACGCAGGATAAGAACCTACACACTCTCGTTTACCGGACGAACACTCTACCAATTAAGATGCATATAGATTCGACCTATGTTCGACATATTACATGCATCGCTTCCTAATTTTTCTTAATTATTACAGTTATTAGCAGAACTACATTAATTTATGAAATTCTTATTTGAAAAGCTTGCAACTTTGCATATTCGCCGTTCTGTCGGCCTTTCAAGATCTAATATCGACAGGAATTACACGTTATTATTGCAGTTTCATATTTAAATAAAAATAATAAGGAAGCATCTATGAAGATACGCATCCAAGTATAGATAATAGCCAGTATGCAAACCCTTGTGTGTCTTTTTTACATATATGTATTTTCACCCTTGAGGATACCTGCCAGCATACCTACGCTTAATTATAATTTTTCATATTGTTCGACAAATATTTTAAGACTTATTTTATCTAATTTGAAATTCTATTTTTTTGTTTGCAACGAGCCATCACCGCCTGAAAAAAGAACGTAAATGTTCGTGTGTCTTTTCATCAAAAGCTCCTCATGTTTACAAGTTTCAATGAAAATGCATAATAATAATATAAAATCTACACTTATACCTTCTTCTTTTGCTTGGTGGAAGCCGTCTGGCACAGAGTCTCCGGAAGTCTATTGGCTTTTTGAATTTATTTCTTCCATTTTAGTGCCCTTTAGGCGGAAGTCTAGTCCTGCTATCAATATTAGGGAGCTTATAGTTATAGCAGAACTACGGTCTAGTTTCCAATCCTTCGTCCGTGGTAGGTCATGGTCATGCAGTTAGTTATGCTTATCCAATATGTGGCCTAACTTTGTATGCGACCAAAGTTGGTTAACGCCTGATCTGATATCCCAAACTCCTCTCTTGCCGCTTACTGCCTCCTACTCCTACTTTCCCCTATTACTTTAGTTTCCTTGGCCTCTCTGGAATAGCATTGGATTCAATAGTATTTAAACCCATGCCTTTTCAAAGATCACTTATTGATGCTTTTACCTTGAACTAGGTTCCTGTGTTTTCGCTGTACAAAGTCATTTACAATACTCCACTACATTAGTGAGGATTTTTCTTCATCGATTGCATGAAATTCACCAGTGAGGCTCCCACTTGCGGAAGTCGTACATCGCAATTATCATCACATTCATTGTCTCCTCTAGATCATGCTTGTCCATTATTGTCATCTACAATCTTAACGCTACCTCGCTGAGACTTCCATTGAGTTGCTTCCAGGTCTGCGATGGTATTTCATGTGTTCGTCATGTCTTTTTATCCCCCGATATTTTTTTTATTACCCTCCGTGGTTTGATTTACGTCTCCCACTTTGGTTTTCTTTGTCCATGGGCGGGTGTAAATGCCCCCATGCCCATTTTAGCCCTCCCACTCAAGTTGCACCCTATCATGAAAGTTTGCAATCTGGCTGGGAGTTAACTTGCTGACTCTGGGTTCGTTCAATTGATAGATCCCAAAGTGCGTCTACCTCTCCCTGTCCACTGCTGGACAGTTGACAAGAAGGTGAGCAGGAGTTTCCTTCGCACACCTACACTTCCTGCAGAGGGGAGAGTTCACTGGCTCCATGCGGTGTGTTTATATAGTACCCAGTTAAGATTCTTGTGAGTAATTTCAATCTATTCCTGCTCATAAAGACCGCCTTGTTGAGTCTTTCCTGATTCGGACGAAGCCCTAGAGATTTATAGTGTCTTGCGCTGGCGAGCCCATTCCAAAAGAAGCAGTGCCTAGCAGCAAGTTGGGATCTGACAAATGTTTTGATGCTGTCATATGAGCTACCACACGTCAGTTCTAGACTTAAGAACGGTAGTTTGCTGCTGCCCCTGCTAACGTGCCAGCTATTTTATTGCCTTTGATCCCAGAGTGACTTGGCACACATCTCAATGTAACATTGAGATGCTCCGCCAGCTATTCAAATAGTCAAATCTGACAGCCCGTAAAGCTTTGAAGGCAGCCTGGCCACTCTTGCGCAGACAGTTTGAGATGCCTTCAGCATAAGTCTAGATAGCAATAATTTTGGCCTGGAAAATGGTGGGCGAGGTCCTTAGGTTACCAGCTTCGCCGCCCAGCTCTCCGTCCCTCTAGATTCCAATGCCATTACGCGTTTTTGATGCATCGACAAACTAGCAGGGTAGACTCCGTTTCGGTTTGCGGATGTACGCTATTACAGTTTCCTTGTTTGAGATACGTATTGCTGGTACTGATGGTATCAGCATAAATGAAAAGTGAAATTAAAAATGAAAAAAAAAATAATCTAGCTAGTTCAAAGGATAAAAATATTAAAGGGCGCAAAAGTGCTCTCAAACTCAGGGTTATTTTCACAATTGAACTAAACATGAAAAATAAAATGTGCGTGAAAGTAATCAAAAATAAAAGAACTGAAATTTTGAATGACGTTGACAATCATTAAATTTATTTTTTATAAAAAAAAAAAAACATTTAATTACAATTATGCAGAACGAAACCATGAATTTAAGATTCTGGCAAAAAAAAAAACTGCATTAGACTCTACAATTAAAAAGGAAGATGCAATCCTTAACAACAAAAGACAGATTTGTTTCTAGAAGAAAATCCTATTTCACAAAAAATCCACGTGGTTTCAAAATTTAAACACACTAAATTAAATTAAACGTGGACAAACAAGTATATATAAAAAATTGAAATTTAATCACAAGCACAAAGCTTCTTGTGTGTCACACCGAGGTGATTAATTAAAAAAACTAATTTGAAAACTAAGAAACGGAAAAATTTAAACTCTTTAAACTAAAAAAAACAATATCTTCTAAAACAAATATAATAATTGATCTTACATCCGACATGTTTACACAATAAAATACAACAGCAATTATTAAATGAGTTCCTAGATGGACGATTTAAATATCAAATTTTACGAACAAATCTTTACATAAGGATTATTGCAAAATGGGAGCAATGAAATAAAAATTTACATGTACTTACATCTCGACATCAATCTAGAAACTGAGGGCCTCAGGGTCGTATATAAAATATAACATTTGCGTGCGATGAAGCCGCAACGCATCGCAAAGAAAATTCTAGAATGTAAACTACAAAATATACAATACTGATGAAGGCAATATGTACAACTAAATGATTTAATATACACATAACTAGCAGGAAATACCAATAAACTTCGGTCTCACAAATTCTTTAATCTTCAAAAAACACAATGTACATTTCGTTAGCTAAGCTAACATCTTCAGGTGTACATGCAAGTGTATTGTCAAATACTAAATGCGTAAATATTTATTTGACAATACACCTGAAGATGTTAGCTTAGCTAACGAAATGTACATTGTGTTTTTTGAAGATTAAAGAATTTGTGAGACCGAAGTTTATTGGTATTTCCTGCTAGTTATCAGTATATCTCACAGTGCTCGATTTACCTTCTATTTAATTGACTTAATATACACAACTGAACAATTACATTAAATTTAACAAACAATTCTATTAACAAATTCTTTTCAAAATAAAATATTAAAATTGTGGAAACTCTATCATTACATTGATAAAGATGAATTGGTATGAATAAAAATACAAATTTGAATTTCCGAAAACCGGGGTGCCAGACCACAGCAGTATCTACGTTGTATACCCCAGAGGAGCTGAAAACGGGCGAGGTCTTATCCGCCTTTACGGAGAGTGGTACTCTCTGTTGGGATGTAGTTGAAGATGCTGGTGTGGTCTCCCATTTTGCCGGAGTAGCTCTTGCATCCAATGCATTTTGCTGTATAAGCCCCCTTTTTTTCCGTACTTTACAATTTTTGGTATTCTATATCTGAAAAATAAAATCACTTACAACTGATTTCGCTACACCTTCTGCGATTTTATCGATGAGTGGATAAGCTTTTACATATTTTGTCAAATCAGATTGTGTAGGCAAGTAGTAAAGATGGTTGTTTATGTGGTGTTGAATGATACAACTTTGGCAACATTTAATATTTTAGATGAAGTGAAATGAAACAATTTCTAGTTTCAGCCAATTTCCTCGCGTATTAAAAAATAAACGTTTCCTCGGCGTGTGATATGCGCACGAAGAATATCGAATCAACAATAACTTTTTATTACAGTTAAATAACGTAAATAAACATCAGGTAAGTATATACGTATGTATATTCATCAGCGTCCCATATCCCATACGAATTGAAATATATTACCCAGATTTAGCGCGAAATATCCCTCGTAAAGCCACCTATACGCGCTCGTTTGAATATATTTACGTACAAACGCACATAAAATACGCGGAATATCCAGAGATGCGACGGTTATATATCGAACAAATAGCACCGCGAGTAAAGCAACCGACGAACCCTATCACCGTCGATCAATATTCCATTACGCGGGCGACGTAAACTTTTCCCAAAAATTCTAAAACGGCGCTGCGAGGCGCCTCCGTATCGCGCCGGGGGTGTTTATCTTTCTTTTACGGGGCGGTTTGTCGCGAAATGAAGAGTGGCCGTTTGCCGTGTGTGTGTGCCGAATGTGCCGATGCTGTCGGCGTTCGTTCGCATTCGGTGAGCCGCGTGTGAGGCAGAGAGTGACATCGACGCCATCCTGTCGATAGTAAAACGCATCCGCGTTCCGATCCTGGGGATTTAATTTTAACTCCGCGGGAATAATTATTGAAGTTTTTAGCGCTTCGCCGCGTAACAGATGTTCGCGTTTAACGTTTATTAAAAGTTGGGCGTTTCTTTTTATGTAAATTAAAGGGAATAAACGCCGCGATTAAAAGCGAAACGTTTTTCGCCGATTTCCAAAAGTAAATTTGCAACTTCAAGAAAACCGACTACCTAACTGAAAAATTAATTCTATGGAACTGCTGTATTGAATACTGTTTGCAGTTTTTTATGTCGTAGTAAAATCTAATTCTACGAAACTGCTGAATCTATTGTGAACACTTTTTCGCGGCACTTAACCAGCATATATCCAATGCCTTTGTTTTCTTTCCTTAAGATCCTTGAGTAAAAAATCAAACCATACGACAAACACATCAAACAAAATACTTGGGACTTATAATAGAACACAACTTACAATGGGATACCCGCATACGCAGCCTAATAAAAAGAAACACAACAACAATAGCAGGGATAAGAAAAATAAGAAACATATTACCGTTACATATAAGGAAACCAACATACCATTCTATATTCACATCCAACATAAACTACCTAATAAATATATGGAGCCACGCAAGCAACAAAAACTTAAATAAATTACAAAGACAACAAAATAAAATACTGAAAATACTTTATAGCATGGATACACCAACTGCAGAAATATATACAAAAACACAAGAACTGAATATACAACAAATCATACAATTAAATAATATGACGTTAATACATAAAATAGAAAAGAAAATGGTAAAAACTGACTCTAGACTAATATAAAATATAGAAATACACACGCACAATGTAAGAAGACGGTCTCATTTAAGAACTGAAAAAACTACTACCAACAAACTCATAAAACCCCAAATAATGAAACCATTAAACAATATAACAAACTACCAAAAGAAATTAAAGACTTGACACACATCAAATTAAAAAAAAAAACCATGATAATACAACACAAGATATAAAACCGAAAAGTTGACGGATTGCTACACCTACAACATTGCTCTCGATACCGCTAGTCCGAGGCGAGGCAGGCCAGCCTCACCACCTTGGATGAGGACAGAGAGCGGGAAGCCAACAGCGTACACGAAGACATGTATTCTATATATATTACCTTTTCATTACTTTCAAATTGTTATATACATGTATACACATTTGTCAAATAAAGAACTTTGTCAAAAAAGATCGGTTTTATTAATAGTCTGACATTTTAAGTAGTCAAAACGCTATTTCAAAAAACAGGACGCAAATTTAGATTAGGGGATATAGGGTTGGAGTGGTCTACGGACCTGTTTCATTGCGATCTTTTCAGATCTATTCTGATTCCCTTTTTCTATGGCTATATTTTAGAAGATGCTCTCTAATTTTGTACTCGTAATTAGGCCTATCATCGTTGAGAGCGGCTTGTTTGTGTAGCTGCTAGCGCCGTCACATTGGCACAGTACATGAACTGGTGTTTGTTCCTCCTCATGGTGTTACGTTTCATTTTTCAACTAGGATATTTATTCGTAATATTTGAATTATTTTCTCCGTAACGGCACTAATGCGAAATCGAATCGCAGCGTTTGTTTTCAGTGGGTTACTACCCGTCCAACGGGGTAGTACTCTCTCTTCCTATCAATCTAATCTATCAAGGGATTCGACTAGATCCAATTTTCGAGAAGGATCTCTGATAAGTGTTGCTAAGCTATTAATTTTGCGTTTTGAAGAAGCTTTGGTTTGAAGTTTGGTATTTAACTCATCTGCTCTCAGCGGGATTTTACGTTTTATACGTCTTCTTTCAAGGGATATTTATCGAGACTCTAAACGGCAAGCATGCCGGCATGCCTCCATTTTATCGTTTCACATTTTCCTATTTTTGGTTTTCGATTTTTAGGTTCTCCTGTCGGAATATTTCCAATTTTACAACCTTGATATATTTACAGTCATGTGCACGAAAATAGCAGTGGTCTTAATTTTGCTCAAATATCAATTTATGCGCTAAATAAAAGAAATTTAAGTTTATTGAACTCTTTATTCCTACTGTTTACATAGCCCTGTAATAATAAATAAATAGGTATCTTAATACCTAAGAGAAAATAAAATTGTTTATATTGTAGGATAAAGAATATAATTGTGTGTTGAAATAGCAGTCACTCCAAAATACTAACCAAATTTATTTTTAGTTAGGTAATTGGATTGAAAAACTTGATATTTTGTTGCCTGGCCCTTGTTCTTTATCATTTTTTGACACCTGTTGGGCAGCGAGTTCACAAGTTGCCTACATTTCTCTACTGATATTGATGGCCATTCAGCTTGGCATATCCTTCATAGATCATCAACATTTTGCGGCTTAGCAGCAGATACAGCTTTTTCAACTCCTCCCATAAATTTTCAATTTTGCTTTATGAGAAACATGTTTCGGATGGTTATCCTGCATATACAACCATCTAAGCGGCATTTCCTCCTCTGCATATGGCAGAAGCACAGTTTGTAATATGTTTACATAAACATCTGCATTCATTATGCCCTTTATCTTGTGTAAAGGACATATCCCATACCAAGAAAAACACCCCCAGAGCATGATGCTAGAGCCGCCGAATTTTACTGTCTTTTTTGTGTACTGCGGTCTAAATGCCGTCGATGTTGGTCTTCATACGTGTTGTTGGTGTGCACCAGAATCAAATAAAACTATTTTAGTTTCATCCGACCACAGTATATTACGCCACATTCTTTCGCTCCATTGTGCGTGTTCATGAGCAAACGACAATATATTTTGTATTTGCCTTTTATTTAATAATGGTACCTTTCTGGGTCTTTTTGCCCGCAACTTTGCTTTAATCAGATTAGACAGCTTCTTCAGGATAACTGAACTGTTCAGTTATCCTGAAGAAGCTGTCAGTATGAACAGCGAAACGTCGAGCGAAAGTTTTGACACAAGGCGAAACCCGCAAGAAGCTGTTAGTTATAACAGAGTGTTTCTTGTATAAATTTATAGCTTTTGCCTCTATTAAGGAGATCGAGTATAATTACTCTTTTTTCCGATGAACAATGCTTTCCTCGGCCCGTGTTATAACAGAAATGAATAATTAAAAATGATTGTATTATTCTGCAACAGACAGAACTTCATACACCTCCGTTTAATGCCGCCAGCTATAGCACTGCTATTTTAATGCATAGGCAAATAACAGCGCATGACTAGAAAACTCAGGAATTCGCCCTCACAATCGGTATTTTACCGGAATCATATATATTCAGATATTTTAAATAATTTCAATATAGCTGCGTCAGAATTGTCTGTTGTAAATGCGATTTATAAGTATTAAGCTAGGACTGCTATTTTCGTGCACATAACTGTATATGTATCTCCACCGAATTATACAACGAAGATTGATCTTTCACGTGATTGTTGGCGTACCAACGTGCTACACGCATTTCTCCCAGGGTCTACATACTTTTTTTTGGAATTTAGAACATTAAATTATTGGAGATCACCCTCTATTTAGGGAGATATCCGCCTTTATTGAAATTGCGAATAAATTGCTAACACCCGTTACATCTTGGGGCTGAACGTAGTCCACATATATTTGCAGATCATCGGCAAGCTCGATCAAACATCACTAGGTTGGAAAATTGCTACGTTAGAGTCGTGGTTATCGGCTTATCACCATCGAACCCAACAATAACTGAAGTAGGCGTATTTTTGCTTTTATATTTAATAAATTTCTTTAGTTATTACATTAAATTTCAATATTTATCAAAATCTTGGTTTAAATTCTTTATCAGTTAAATTTATTTATAGAACCGTTAGTGAAGTTATATTGTTTAACCAGGGCAGTGTTGCTCGCTATCTTGTCAATTTTAATTCATGGCAGCTCGCTTCTTATACAGACATAAAGTTTAAACATTGAGGTGGGAGATCGAGTTCGGCACCATTCAGTGAGCCCCCTACATTATAACAAATATTATTAAGATTTTTTTTTTAATTTGGTGCAGTGTTTTAGAGATATTCCGTTGTCTCAAGATAAAAAACTCACCCTGTATACAAGAATACTTTTTTTTAAAAAATATTTTGAAAGCGGTAAGTTTTTTTTATTTACAAATGTTGTTATCTCCAAAAAGTAACACTGAATTGCCCGCCTCATTTTTTCGTATCACCACTGCAACGCGTCTGCCCATTATGTGCATCGAATTTGGTCCACCCTGTATAAGTTACTGTTCGTACACAATGGTTCTATTATACTCGAAGATTAACGTTGTTGTCTTGAGCATATTAATTAACGAGCAATTTACATGGCAAACTAAACATTACGTATGTAGGCACAAGAAATATTAATATTCATTACACCACTAGACAGTGACAGATGTATTATTAGCTGAACTAAACGGCCGTACCAAATAGGGCGCTATATAGCAGATAGTACTCGCTATTCGCTATTATGTAATTAATTCTCCGCGATTGGTATATGCCTAGGAATTTTAAAAGGTTCATCTGAAGAAAATACCATTAGGATCCGCTGACTTAAATTAAAATGCAATCGCAAGAAAATTTAAATATTTAAAATAATTTGAAAAGGAAAAAAAACTGAAATCTTCTGGAAGAAACAATTGTATATAAATATTTTAAAAAACTTTTAATATCAAGTTTTGAGATGTGTTACCTAAAACTGTTTTTTTTTGCGAGGTTTGACTTGTGAAAATAGTTTTTATAGCTTCATTAAAATTAATGGTTATAGCCACTGCATTTTCAATGGAAAAGATTAACCAACCATTAAGTCTTAGCTTGCACACTGGTGATCGGAGATAATTCTTAATCGATTTCAACTTTAAAAAGCTTTTCTCTCGAAAAATAACTAAAACACACATTGTCAAAAAAGTCTTCAATACCAAATATAAGACAAATATAATCCATTTTCATAACAAACTTTAGAACTTGGAATGCAGTCTAATTTTTGCTTCGTTCTTTTCAATTCTTGCTGGTTGAAGATATCGTCCCAATCTCTTAATTTCTGATAAGATTTTATTTTCTTCTAAGTTATCAAAAGTTTTTGTAAGGCCTGAAATCAACTTCGGAAGCTTATAGTCCCAATTGTGAGTGCTTGTATGTATCGATAGACTGAAACATGGATCTTTTCAATTTTTGTTTTGATGTCAAGCTTTTACCTCCTGCTTCTTCTCCTAGTATCATGTTATCCAAGTGATAAGATTGGTGTTTTTGCAAGATTACACAGTATTTCGTTCCCTTCCACTCCTGTGTGATCCGGAACCCATAAGAAGGTTCCTTTTGCCTAGTTCGTTTAATTCCCCTAGGCACTCCCAGACAATCTTGAAGCTGATTTCGTATGAGCACAGTGCTTTGATGACTGCTTGACTTTCAGACATAATGATAATCGTTTGAATGTCCAGTACTTAGTATCTACTTCGCTTGCAAGGAGACCAGTTATTGGAGAAGCAAGAAAATATGCATGGTGCTCTCGATGTCCGGCCATTAAGTATTTAGTATTTCACTTGCTGTTTCATATTTCATATATAATGATATTATGGGATTATGCATTAAGCCTGATGAAGACGTTTTGAAACTAGTCGCTTGGAAGTAATCTTATAGTAAAATCTGTTAATTTTTTATAATGATAATTTCCTGCTTTCGGTAATTCCAGTCAATATCGCATCAGATGCATCTTTCAATAGCGTGTGTTTTCGTATGGAAGGTTCGAGTATTTTCCAAAGCTTGAAGGTCCATGTATTCAATTCCACTACCCTCTGCCATTTTGGAAACATTCAACACCTGCCATAGTGGAAGTATTATCATAGCCTTGACTTCTACAGAGTTTTATGTTCAATCCTTCATTAATTTAAAATTCTTGTCCAACTTGTTGTAATATCAACAGCTCTTTTTCCAACATATCTACAAATGATTCTTTAACTTTTCGTTTTCCGTTTTCAATATGGACATATCTAATAATCTCGCTCAATTTATAATAGTGACATGCATCAGGTGTACTATCAAACACTATTTCATAATGTTTCCTTTTTATGTTTTTGGATAATTCTATGCTTCACAGTCCTCCCAAAAGACAAATAAACACGCGAATTTTAGGGCAAGGATACGAAATCATGTTTTCTGATCTACTTTATTCTATTCATTCTTTTAGAATGGAATCGTATCATAATCTCATGACACTAGCTATAAAAAGTTTTCTCTGTTTTTAAAATGAATGCTTTTTGCGCCCTCGAAAAGGTAAGCTGTTTTGTTCTGCCAAAATATGGTGTCCAATAAGCGATGCAATTTCCAATACCTGATTAGCTTGATGAACGGCATCAATAGCGTTATTAAAATCTAACTTAGCTCCTGAAGTTTTCCATTTTTCAAAGTTGTTTCAGTGATTCTGATATACACTATAACACACCCAGCTAAGATAATGCATATATAGGGGAATGCTAGTGAGAGTGAGTAAAACAGGGTGCGCAGTTAGGTATATAGTTATATACGAGCGTCTGACTGAAAATCATCAGTCGCTTATCGGTCGTTGAGGGGTATGGAGTTATGATGGAGTACACAAAATACGAAAAAGTGCAAATAATAAAGTGGTATTACCAAGGTCATTCCTTATTATCTATTATAGGTATCTTTCAAGACACTTTTAATAATCGCCCTGTTCCTTGCTACAATACCATACATCGCATAAAGTCGAATTTTGAGGAATTTGGATGTGTTTCACCATCACTTCATAAAAGCCCCAATTAATGCAAACCAAGAGCGTGATATAATGATTTGCGCTAGTGTCGAAAATAACTATGCCCAATCAGTTTCGCAGATAGGGGAACAATTGGGTATATCGCGAGAAACTGCACGTAGAATTTTAAAAAAGAACAAGTACCACTCTTATCACATACAAAAACGAATGAAATCTTCCCACAAGATAAATACGATCGGATACAATTCTGTCTCAACATAGTTGAGAAGGTGCGCGGCAAATGAGAATTTCATTTGTAATATTCTGTTCACGGATGAATCCACTTTTTATTTGCATAGGTCTCATAATCCATCAGTTACGCGTTATTGGTATTACGTGTAAAAATTCCGAACACCTTATTATCAATTAGTCCTGAGGTATTATCTAACGTAAGACATAATTTTTATAATAGGGTAGCTTATTGTTTATTGGAAGTAGACGGATGACGTTTCGAACATTTAATTTAAGAATTTTGTTTGAATTTTTAGATCTACTCTTAACAGGTGCATAAAAATTCGGAGTTTATTTTAGTTCAGAAATTTTTTTATTTATTTACAAATTATGTATTATGTATTCTACTCCTTTCTAACGTGAATTATTTTATTTAGAATAATATTTTGGCTGTTGTTTTACTCTGTTCTAAGTCAAGAATTTACTTTTTTATTTGTTTGGGTATTTAGTTTAAGTTTGCCAATTTTTGTACTAAATGCTAGTATATTATATTATTGTGCTTTTTTGGATTTACATACTTTATAATATCCATTGCATCTACTAGTGTATTAATATCAGTATCAAAAAGTTTGTAGCAAAAACCAAAAGAAAACATACAATAAAGTGGGCGACACGATTGAATTAGTTCGTATGTGGAGATGCAGCGTATCAGACTAAGACCAAGGCGCTCACCCCATCTTCTCATCTCAGCGCTGTAAGCCAATCACGTTACTGTTCATAATCGTACTTCACCCGTGTTGATCTGTATAGGTTGAACGTATGATGTACAATATATACTTCAAACTTATGTCTTAGGGTCCCCTTGATCGGAGGCCGAGGCCGTCCGCTCCTCTCCCCTCCACCATTATTGCCACGTCACTGAAGAAACTACCGAATTGTGTCTTTGCTGTTCATTGATTTGTTTTTGCAGGAAACGTACGGTATCCAGACGAGTGAAATTGACCGTACATAATTGGGCCCACCCATTCGTGAAATTCGGCTGCGAATTTGTAGGAGGGAAACCAAGCAAAATAAAAAAAGACGTGCGAAAAAAAAAACTAGTAAAAGCAATTTACGTACACGAAAATGTGTTTACGATCTTAAAATATTAACTTTGCATTTACGTTGTACTCGCAAAACGTACACCATGTAGATATTGCGCAATGATTTCACGGTTCGGCTCTCTCAAGTAATGGAATTGGATGAAATTACGTAACTACACGTTTCATAAAAGACCGAGCGACAGTCCCTGCATGGCGGGGTGGAAGGGAGATTTCATAACTTATATACCGACGATATTCGGACGAAATATGCACGATTCGGGCTCATGGCACCGGTCCAACCTCTCTGTTTACTCAAAAACGTTAAATAAAGGATAAAGTTAGCCGGGAAATAATTTAAAATGCCGCCTCTCTGTATGGCCATACAAAGGGTCCACGAGTGGGTACTAGTGCTTCCCATAAAGTGATGGAGAGAGAGGCTAAACAATAAATTGCCAACGTAGAAAAGAGAAATAGGTCCCGTGTATAACAACAGCGCTTGATAGTAAATTTTGAACTATATAATCTTTAGAAGTCAATTTGAAATCGATTAGAATATTATATTTAATATACTTCTTTTAATGAAGTTAAATAGATAATTTAATAATTTTCAACCTCTTTATGAAAATGAATTTTTTAATACGATTTTAAATAGCATTCGTGATGATCATATTCTTTGGAGCGATTAATGCATATTTAATGAAAGCGGATTCTTTAACACTTATAACTTTCACTAATGTGTTACCTAACTTACCGGCACCGAAAGCGATGGTAGAGTACCGTGAAAAATCGCGAGGCAAGAATTCAAAATAAAAACAGAAAAGGTGATGCATTTTCGCGTAACAACCTTCGAAAAGTGGGATGATATTCGGCAATCATGCAGGTGCCCAGCCGGCTCCTCAGCGAGGCAGTGGGTTCCTAGTAACACAAACCCAAGATGGATAAAAATTTTGGCGCCACCTGCTTAGGATTACTTACCCTGTCATGCCTCCAAGATAAGCAGGAATCCACGGTTTGCAAAAACACATACAACAAATAAAAATAAAAGGATCGATTTACTGACAAAACAGTTAAAATTTTATTAATAAATTTGACATATAAATTCAAGAAAAAATATTGTTGTATTTGACATAAAATTCAAAAAGAAAATATTGTTGTTGTTAAATTTGACATATAATCCAAAAAGTAAATAAGCGATACTCAGTATTACTAAGTTGTATCGGCGAGTATTTATATACAGTGAGAGGTCGTAAATGTCCCCCCCCCCCTCCTCCTCCCCCTTCATAACTTTTGAATGGTATGAGATAGAGCAATGAAACAAAAACAATGTGAAATTAGAGATAATTTGTGATTTTTTGCCTATAGAGATATGCACATGGCTTCTGATGTAAAAATAGAGGGCGTAGCTATCTTTAAAATTTTAAATGGGAAGTAATTTCATTTAGAAGCTCATTTGGAAGATATTTCTATTACTTTTATAGCAACAGTTTTACGATTTTAAAAATTTTCACCAACTTATCTAAGATTTATTATTGGAGTACATACCTTACTTTTTCGATAGCCCTCGTATTCATATTGTGGTTTATGTGCCTTAGAAGCGATGCTGTACAAATATGACATAGTTTACAATTGACGTTTTTGCAAATTTAAGTGTCTTATTGTCAGTGTATGTGTCATTTGTGTGGATGTCTATGTTACAGATTACTGTAATTACATGTTTCTGTACACTATATCCAAAAAGCGAATACGAGGGTTATCGAAAAAGTAACGTAGGTACTCCAATAATTAACCTTGGATAAGTTGGTAAAAATTTTGAAAATGGTAAAACTGTTTGCATTGCCATAAAAGTAATAGAAATATCTTTCAAATGAGCTACTATATGAAATTATTTCCCATTTAAAATTTTAAGGATAGCTACGCCCTCTATTTTACATCAGAAGCCATGGGGCGTTCCTATAGACAAAAAGTCAACAATTGTCTCTAATTTCACCCGTTTTGTTTCATTGCTCTATCACACTCCTTTCAAAAGTTATGAAGGGGGGGCGGCACAATTTATGACCTCACTGTATATTAAATATTGTGATAATAACAAACAGTCCTACGGCAGGACAAGAACACCGAACGCTTTGACCAACGCAATCAGTTCACATAAATTCACAAATAATACTTACAATATAGGTTAATTGAAATTCAAGAAAACGTTGTTACAGTTACAAATAAAAACTAAAATGAAGCTAAATATTTGAATTAACTACATCGATGGTGAATAAGTCACCCTGTATATCACAAGCCGATATTCAATCGGTGTTTAAAATTTTCAAATTTAAATTATACTGAATTGGTTAAATAAATGAAAAGATAAGTAAATGAAAAGTTAGGAAAATGTTAAGATAATAATTATTAATTGAGTGAATTAAATGAATTCGAAATGTTCTACTAAGTTAGCAGCAAGTAGCACCCTCCGATCCAGGATATAACGTATGAAATTTACAGATTCGTGATCGGAAACGCAGAAAAAGAATAAATGATCGGGTTGGTTTTGCTATTATTAAAATTTTAAGCGCGAGAAAGATTATACGAAAAAAAGAGAACGTGCAACTTAGCTTTGGCCTCGATCAGCTGTTAGCGGGGCGTAAAGAGTCCTCTCCTATTCGGACAGGCGGATCGTAGCCTCTGGGCTGACTCGGTAATACCCGAAACAGATGGTCCGTGTAATTCCAAAGGAGGTAGGATCTCCGAAGGACTTAAAGAGTCGCAGAATTCCTCAGCCGCACGTGAGTACTTCTAAACCTCACACAAAACGATGGGAAGATTCCAAAATTTAATTTAAGGGGGATTAAAAAGACCTCTAAAAACAGCAAATACCCCATAATTAGTGAAAATAATAGAAGTAGAAGTTTTGCTTACCGTTAAATAACGAGGTTTTTCAACGAAGAGAAGGAACAAGGTACAGAAATGGCGTTGGAGACGCGTGGCTCTCAAATTATATCCCAAAATATCAGGCTCATCCGCCGTAATAATCACGAAGTTTCCACTTCAAACACAAACGAAGATACGGCCAATGATTATTTCAAGCAACCTTCCAATAAAATCCACAGATGTGTGAAAATATCCAAAATTCCCAAAGATAGGAAGAATTACTGGTGAGAACGCGTCTAGTCAACAACCAAGAAGGAACAGGAAGCGGGAAAATGAGTACGTCACGCAACCAATCAGAAGACAGATAAATAAAACAAGAATAAAGACATTGAGGTGCCGTCTAACGTCGAAAAGATGTAAACACAGATAAACGGATCTGAATGGAACAACGATCAATCGACAAATCGATGCGTGGAACCGATAATACCGACAGGTCCAAAACAAACAAATCTAGCCTTACCTAGAAATGTCATCCCTGTCTAAACACAGGAATTCCAGAAATTAAACGAAAATCTAAGACCGTTTTAAGTATAAGAATCTATCTGTAAGTAAATGAGAACTAAAGGATGCAAATTCTAGCTATGCCGTTCTAACAGGGAAAAGAAAACACAATTCAGGAACCAAAAATTAAACGATAATGTTTACGTTGTGAAATTACAAGACGTAGGAGCATCTCTGAAGGTAGAAGAAGGGAATAGAATTATAAAAATCCTGTCGAAAAGAGCTAACCGAGGAGATGAGCTCGACACGAACAAATGCGAGGTAAGCGAAAAGGAAAAACCCTAACAAATGAGCAAAGGAAAATCTGCACACCAATTTTGTAAATATGACCACCAAAAAATATCTTCTGTTAATGTTTAGTAGAGCGTAATATACCATACAGTTGTTGGGGCAATTTTCCTTCCAAACCTAGATTTTGTTGAATATACCTCAATGTTTTGGAAGGAGTTATAGGTAACATATTGTATATTCTATAAGTATAATGTCTTATCTATATTACTCATTAACTAATATATTAATGATAGTATTTACTACAGTGCTATCTTTAACACTAATACTATATTTCATCCCTTATAACTAAAATGTAAACTTTTGTCTAATATAGTATCGATCATTTTAACTTTTGCTCGCATACTAGTGTAATATTGAAACTCAATCTTTAGGAGAATGGCTCTATAGAGAACATTCGAATTGATTTATTATCCAATAAAAGGGCTAGCTCACGCTAACAACGACAAACCGCCATTTAAGACCATTCCAATAATAGAAATCCTCCCTCACTCCCCTCACCTATAATTCCCCCTCTATTCCCCATTTAGATGCATTCCGACATCTCCTATTATTAGAAATTATTATATTTATCCGCACAATAACTTTGCTATTACAGAAAGCGAATCATCTCCCTCGAATCACCTCGCACACAATAACGTTCTTCTGGGATGAGACGGAGGGCATTCAGGGCGAAGTGTACCATCGGCGTCCGTTCAGGGGGTGCAACTTTGACTAATTAAAAAGCAATTAATAGAGATCTGCCTACCTGCTTGCAGGAGCGGAATTGTAGTATAATTATATTCGCCATTGGCGGGAACCTCTCACGCTAATTGCGCGCCCTCTGTTGGTGGTCGGTAGAAGTAATTATGGGAATTTCGTCTGGGCTCGGGGAACTACGAAAAAAATGTTTTAATTTTCGTTTTTTTTTCTGGTGGGGTGAATCGGTAACTGCGTTCGTACGTCCTGGATGTACTGGAAATTGAATTTTGAAGGTTTGTTGACTTTGAAGTGTAATTAAAAGGCATTCTATTAGCGAAAATGTTTCCAGCTTCGACGAAAATTGATGCTTCCGTGCTATTCCTTTGGATTAGATTTATTTTGTCATCTTAATTAGACTGTTCATCTTTCTATTCAACTCTTCTGACATTCTCATAAATTTACGTGACTCAATTAAAAATATGTTTTAATTGTATAACGGGTGTGACGAGAATACTAATGAAATACGAAATAGAATTGTAGCGAAGAAGAAATAGCCTTTGAGAAAGACGGGATTCCGTCGAAACGTAAGGAACAAGGAAAATGAATTAAGGAAATTAAAGAAATTTTGTGCCACTAATTTCATGAGTTTTGTTATTAAATTTATATTCCTTTATATACAGGTTGTCCCATGACGTGACTGCCAGAGTTTAAGGATGTGTTGGAAGCAATTTCAAGACAAAAAAGGTCAAATGAACATATGCCCAAAACTCTTTCGTAACTAAGGTACAAGCACTTGAAGTTTTAGATTACTTTAGAGACCAAAAAAAAAATAAAAAAATAAAAATTCATTTAAAAAGAAGTTGCTTTATTGAATGAATTGTTCGAAATGTCCACCCAATTGCCGTAAACATATTCGAGTTCTTCTTAAAATTGATGACGTGAGCCCTGCAATAGTCTCAGGTTCAGCACGAATAATTTATATGCGGCATCCATAATCTCCGCAACAAGTGGTTCTCTATTTTCAGGTATTTCTGCATAAACAATACTTTTCAGCTAGCCCCATAAAAAATAATCTAGAGGATTTAAATCTGGAGATCTGGCAGACCAAGCAACTGCTGCACCTCTTCCAATCCGGCGGTTCGCGGATAATTATGATTAAGAAAGTCTGTTACTTGTCTATTAAAATGGGGAGATGCGCCGTCGTGTTGTATCCACATTTGTCGTCTTACATTAAGAGGAACGTCATCCAGTAATGTTGGAAGGTCATTTTCCAAAAAAACGTAAAATAAATGGGCGGCGTGAAGACGTTCTTCGATTATAAATGAACCAATGAGACAGTCATCAAGAATTACACACCAATAATTCACCGAAAATCTATCTTTAAAATGGGATTCTTTAGTTTTCCGCGGATTTACAAGTGCCCAACAATGTGAATTTCTGCTGTTATTGATGTCGTTTCGGGTGAAGAAGGCTTCATCACTAAACAATATTTTCCGACAAAGCCTTCGATTTCTCACAAACCAGCGACTAAATTCAATGTGCAACAACTTGCATTAGTGCCTATAGGATTATCTAAAACTTCAAGTGCTTGTACCTCAGTTACGACAGAGTTTTGGACATATGTACATTTGACATTTTTGTGTCGAAATTGCTTCAGCAACACATCCTTAAACTCTGGCAGCCACGTCATGGGACACCCTGTATATTGTTTACATATCTTTATATATTACTTCATATTTCACTTCCTCACATATTCCATTTTATACAATTTCATTCCCTTATATTTTCATTCATGTACTTTTCCTTTTGTTAATTAATATAATGCATTTAAATCTTTGAGTTATAACTTCTGAGGATGGTCCAAGGCCGAAACTTGTAAAGTGTCTAAAGAAGATAATTAACTCACAATATGGATTGGAAACACACATTACATTTTTCTTATTTTACGTTATCCATTTCAGTGGAGACCACTAATAATATCTCTAAGACTTATCAAAATATCCGAAAATTTAGAAAAGCTAGGGTGATTTTAAAACGATTTCTTATAATTATGGAATTTTGCCAAAATTGAATCGTTGGTGTATGTCTTCTAATAATGGAGATACTAATGGTGAGAATTGAAATGTGAACACACTGTATAAATAACTAAAAACACCTCTTATATGGAAATTTTTAGTGGGATTCGTTGCAAATTGCATAGAAAAGCTCATAAGCTGTTTGAGCGACAGAAAATATTCTTTTTTCTCTTTTTTGAGCGCCAAAACCTCTCCTTTAAAAACCTTTCTGAGTAGGGGTTTATAATAATATATCTGTAAAAACTATTCTGAAATTGTTTCTGTTGAGGATACTTCGGATTGAAATTCAGCAGAATCAAAATACAGTGTGAATCTGTAATCTGGAATAATTTCAGTAAAGCGAAGACAGTATTTTTTCCGGAAATATGCTCGGACACATCGATTAGTATTTTAAATTGCCCAGTTTTTCATCTGAGAAAATTTTATACAGCGTGTCCCAAATTTGAGATATGGTGTCATCGACAATTTTTTTAAATAGCAGCCTTATTTTTTTTATAACTATTCTTAAAGGGTATATCAAATTACACATGCGTACCACATTTCAAGTTTTTACTCCTTGTAATTAAAATGATATTTAATAATAACTAATTCGAAAAATGAAGAAATCTGATTCACCTCAATCATATCTCTTCTACAATAATGTTCAAAATGTTGTCAATGTACTTCCTGACAATAACCCTAAACGGAACGAAACTCATTTTGAACATTTCTAATTACTTCAGCGGAAATTAGCCTACACTCCTGTCTTATTCGTTCTTTCAACACCTCAATATTTTCCGGTTTGGTTTTAAAAACTTTGCCTTTCAAGTAAGTCCCCCCATAAAAAATAGTCCATTGGTGTTAAATCCGGAGACCTGGGTAGCCATTCAAAAGGGCCTCTTCTACCAATCCATCTGCCTGGAAACACATCATCTAGATACTCACGGACAGGTCTTGCAAAATGAGAAGGCCGCGCCGTCTTGTTTGGAACCAGATGTTCTATTCTGGATATCAGCGCTTCCAAACGGATCAGGGAATATATAGTAGCCCCATTCGGAACTAGTTCTTCCTGCAAGAATTCTAAATATCTCGCACCATTGAGATTTTCTTGGAAGAAAATTGCTCCTATTACTCGATCACCAACAATGCCTGCCCAAACATTGATTTTTTCTGGATGTTGAGTGTGGCCTTCCCTCATCCATCGTGGGTTGTTGTCTGCCCAATAACGATAGTTTTGACGATTTATCTCACCGTTTAACATAAACGTTGATTCTTCAGAAAATAGGACGTTTTCTATGTTTATAACATTTCTGTCTAGTAGATCCATCATTTGTTCGCAAAACTGAAAGTCTTTCGATCCGATCATCTTCGGTGAGTTCCTGGAGGATTGTCAATTTATAGGGATAAAATTTGTACGTTTTAAGAGTTCTTGCCACCGAAGACTGGCTAATTTCGAGTTCCCTACCTATCAGCCTACTGGAGATATAAGGATATTCTTGAAGTACAGAAGTACATTAAGTTTTACTTCTTCATTGAGCGCACTCTGACGATGATTATTTGTTTTCCTTAAATGCCCGTTTTCCGGAAACTGTTTTTTAATCTTGCTTACGGTACTTTGAGATATGGGTGGTAAATCAGGATACTTCTCTCTGAATAAATGAATAACTTGAGTTTGTATTCTTGTTTTATCTCCGTAGCCAATCATCATTAAAATTTCAACTTTATGGGTTTCAGTTAAATACGGCATTATGGTCGATTTTTTAACAAACTCACGAAACGACAAACTAATAAGTGTCTTTGCTCAATACGAGTCGAATACTAACTTTACTTTTTACTTATTTTTATTACCTTGTTTTTTGACATTGTGATAAGACGTCAATCTGGTTTGACAAAATAAATGGTAAACAAAAACCCTTTGACGTGCCATTTTTAAACTTCATGAAAATAAATTTGAATCGGATTTCTTCATTTTTCGAATTAGTTATTGTTAAATATCTTTTTAATGGCAAGGAATAAAAACTTGAAATTCGGTACGCATGTGTAATTTGATATACCCTTTAAGAATAGTTATAAAAACATTAGGGCTACCATTTAAAAAAATTGTCGATGACGTCATATCCCAAATTTGGGACAACGCTGTATAAAATTTTCTCAGATGAAAAAGTGGCAATACTAAAATACTAGTCGACGTGTCCGAGCATATTTCCGGAAAAAATACTGTCGTCGCTTTACTGAATTTATTCCAGATTACAGACTCACACTGTGATATTAAAACCCAACTTCTGGACATGTTAATCCAATTATTCGTCACGAAATATTCTGCTGTATTTGTTTGTGAACCAAATTGCCACCGACAATCACCCAAACTGAAAAAGCGTCCTCATGTTTTCCACATTTGGATCGCCTGTCCGGATTATTGCCGCCATTTCGCGTTCTCGACGTGATACCATTAAGTTTTCCGGGGGATTTTTCCAGCAATATCACAAAGGGCCGCGTGAGCGCATCTGGAAAATCATCAGTCCGTCCGACGTTACCAAAGCGGGACACCGAAGATCGGTCATTCACTTCACGAGGAGGAAGGCTATGAAGGAATATGAATACCATATATTCTTCTCGGAAAAAGAAAAAAAGATATATCGAACAAAATGACCGTTCAAAGGAAATGCGTCGGGGGAGGGAGGCGGTAGAAAAAGAGGAATAAGAGAAAAACAGCTCGGTTTTCGCCGAATCCATTAATTTTCTTTTATGCGCGAGTTGACGTAACACGCGGACCAAAGTTTTACGGTACCACGGTTGTAATTAAGGTGACGGGACAAGAACAAAACTCGGTTTTTTACGACATCGCTAACGTTCGGGTTGTTTGCACTAGGGGGTCGATGTGGAGGAGCGAAAGAATAAAGGAAGCATCTCTTCTATAATACTACAGTCGACGGATTGCAGCGAATGTTGTAAACGAGTCCGATGGAATCGGTTAAATTGGGAAATTTCGCTCGAGCGAAAGTGTT
Organism: Protaetia brevitarsis; assembly: GCA_004143645.1. Lineage (NCBI taxonomy): Eukaryota > Metazoa > Arthropoda > Insecta > Coleoptera > Scarabaeidae > Protaetia > Protaetia brevitarsis. Next base: position 111,791 of record RXPK01000181.1, on the reverse strand, counting down.
TGCTCAGGCGAGCGCGGAATTGATTTAGTGTTCGTTTCCGCTGTACATTGTGTAGGTTGATGCTAATTCCGATATTAGCGGTCGATTTGCATGCGATTATGGGGAACGTACGGTTATCAGAAGCTGCCGTAAGCGGTGTGTGATTGTGTAAAAAAACAGTTTATTAAGCAAATTTTGTGTGGTATTTGGGGAAATAAAATAACTTCCTTGTATGGCATTAATTTAACCATCTCGCGTTGATGCCAAATGCATGAATTTTTGGCAGAAACTCAGAAAACAGAAAATCGAAATTTGCGGGCAAAAACCCCTGAATTCTGTAAATGAATTCCTACGCTATACGATGACATAGGATAAGTGACAGAGAGAACAATAGGGTCTCCACCACGCCATTCGAAACACTTGTTTACCAACAATAATGCAGATGTAACGGAACAGGTTTTCTTGTCTGGAAACTTTTGGGGATGGCCAGCCCAAATTCAAATAAGACAAAGCCAAATTCCGTCTCACAGACAACCCCTCCTGCTCTTTTGACCGGCGAGCCACCGCTAAGAAACAAACTTTTTGTTCGGTAGCGAATGGTTTTAGTAATTTTTAGCCAAAGTTATTTCCCAACTGTGTTTTCCTCCGTCAGTCGAAGCAGGGCCGTTAGTTAGTCTAAAGATTGCTGATTTACCCACCTCGTCGGCTTTCTCTTACCGATAATAACTTCCTCTCCAACCCCTTACTATGGGTACCAAATAAACTTCTTTCGAGTTTGGTATGGTGAAATAATAGAATGTTTACTTTTTACACTAATATACTGAATAAATTTTGTGACAATTAAGTTAAACTAACAATCTACAAATTTAATAAGATAACAAGCAAACGACAAAACAAAACACAACTATTTTAATGAATTTTTAAGCTTTTCTTGATATTGTTGATTAACTTAAAATTCTAAGAGTTACGATTTTCAAGTAATTGATAAGTGGTTAGTTTTAAGCAGAAATTTTGAACATCTTACCGGCCGATGTGTGTAATTAATTCTTCTCGTAATCCAAATTATAGGGCACAAAAACTTACACAACACTCACAAAAAATTTAAGCCAAGAAATAAGGGAAATTTAAACGAATTTAACACAAAATCACAACACCTCTCGAGGAAAGTTTTTGCTTCCCGTTCTCGAATTTTTAGGCTTATTTTGATTGCAAAATTTTAAGAAGAGAAGTTTTATTTTTTTAAGATTTAGAAACGCCCGAACGAAATGGAGACGCGTGCCTTTACTTTAGCTGAAACGAAATTCACGAACCAATTAATTGAAAACAGCAATGTTAAGGGTTTTTATAAACTTTGATTGTGACGTCATTTCGCACCGATAACTAGTTCGGCCTCTCTTTACAGGCGGGCGCAAGTTTGGCCGAAGGCGTTATATTTTTGATCTTCAAACGCCCTACTTGATAGTAACGTGGGAACTACTGATCAGCATTTGTAACATACAATAAACAAAGAAGCAAATAACATACAAAGTAACACCATATTATCTTAATTACGCGAGTCTTTAAACGAAAATAGACTATTATTTCCTGTGAAGTAGACGCTGCTTCAGCAAATGCCACAGTACTTATCATTAACGTATTAATAAAATGAATTTAAATACTTGCATTATACAGGATGGAATTTCGAATTCTTACACAGAGATTTACCATTTTTCTGCATTAAATATCCATTTAGTGTTTTAAATATTTACCTATTTTTAACATGACGTCACTACCGACAGGTTAGTTAATCATTTTAACATGATAATAATTACATATAATCTAATCTCACTGGATGACAATCTCTCAAAAATTTTATAGTAAAACTTTCATATGTTGGATTTAGTTAATATCATTATAGAATTAGTTATTAATTGAATTTACTGACGAATGAAGCAGGTTTTGCGTATATTTGTGCAATTTCATATTACAATGTATACAATACCGGGCTTAACTTCTTCAGTAGTCAGTTTTAGTTTAGATAGCTTTCGAATATGGCAATGAAAAGTCTGAAAGTTCGTCAGGAAGCGACTAATTTTTTTTTGTATTTAAAATAGTAAATTTTACTAAATTCAGAAACACTCGTGCTTAGTTTTTTTTTGTTATCATTAAGAAATGTCACTAAAAAAATTTCTGGCAAGAATGCATTTGGCCCCAGTGCATCTCCCAGAGTGTAGTGCATTTCAAGATATAAGAAAACCACTTTAACGTCTGTAATGGTTTCAACACACATCCTGTGGTGGTAATTACTTGATTCCTTATTTAAAGAGTGCTGTTTACCTGCTAGCATATGAATCCAGAGATCGTATTCATTACAATATTATGGCTCTACAAGATAATAGCAAAACGTAATTTCAATTTTAAATTGCTTGTAATGCACAATAAAATTGTTTCAATTAATCAATTGTCATTAATAATTATGAAACGAACATAGGTAGGGTACAAGGTATCAAATTATATATAAAAAAAAACAAACCGCTGATGTAATAAGAGCTGAAAAATAACGTATTGATAATGAAACAAACAACTAAGTACAAATTTTTGTGATCCATGTCGACATGTCGAAGAATATATGAGAAATCTTGGAGGTTATCCCCCATGTGATGGTAGCACGTCTATTCATAACCAATGAGCGATAACTTGGTGATAAAAGGCACAGCAAGTCGGAGCCATAGCGAAGTATGGCAATAATGAGTGCCAGGCAATCGAAACTGTTTTAAAAACCGTTATGTAAACGGTTATTAATACTAAAGGTACTCAAAATTTGACCGTATTTATCCGTTATCATAATTCTAACTGAGAGCTGTCTGACCGTATTTCTATGACTGCTATTCCTAACCGCATTTGAATTCCGGTCAGACTTTCGGTTACCGGTTTCCGCCTTTGAGGAATATACTGTAATTATGGCTGCTAATTCGAGCCGGTCGAGTAGTCCCGTCCGACTGCAATATGTTCCGGGCCAGCAGTTCCGTATCGCAACATGGAGAACGGTGCAGAGGGCAGTTAAAATTTTGTAAATAGTATTAGACCGTATTTATATAAGTCAAATACGGCTCCAATACGGTCACCGAAAGTCTGACCGGAATTCAATTACGGTCATAAAAGTTACCGTGACCGTATATAATGTGGAATTCCGGTCGCGGTCATGAGCGGTTTTCATATATTTTGAATTGCTGTTACGCTCATGATCGTGACCGAAATTAATTCATGAATTGCGGTTTCAACTCCCTGGTGACACCAATGTTTTTCTTCCCGTAATTAGCGTTAGAAGCGTTTGTGAAAGTACCACCCTTACACATGGCTGTAGGATGGAAATCTAGACTAACTGCACATCACCACATATTCATATCTGTGTGGCCAAGAAGCTGCTGGAATTGATTGGTTCCCCGACAGCATGGTGGAGCTAGTAATAATAATAAGTTTGTAGTGTCATCGAATGTGGTGTATACTCCGCCAGTGATTGGTGCATATTTCACTACCTTGTTGCAAATAGGGAAGGAAATAATAATAATAAACAATCTTTATTGTCCAACAAGTACCAGCGAAATGAGAAGGAATAGAGGTCCAAGGTGAAAACCTACCGACCCAGACTGACACCTGCTGGTTAATAGACGGTTAGAAAACTAACAGGGCATGGGCCGCAATAATATTTTTTTCACAGTCCAAGAGTCAGAAAATATTACAACCTTGGACAACACGGAGCGAACTTCCAGGCTGGAATCTGTCATTGAGATAGATGCTGGAGAAATTTTGGATAAAAACCACAGACACATATCACACAATTAAAATGTTCAGTGATAGTCAGGCGGTTTGGAAGCACTAGAGGGGCATACATGTAACTCGAAGCTGATTTAGAAACATACCCTTTATGTGATCGGGAACACCTTATAATTTATCTCTAATCTACTGTTATGTACTGATTGTACAAAATGAACTAATAAAAATGAAAAATTAAATTAGCTAGCTCAACGGATAAAAATTTTAACAGGGCGCAAAAGAACAATTAAACTCAGAGTTACCCTCGCAAATTAAAACTTGAATCTAACCACGACAAGTAAATTGTGGGTGAAAGAAATCTGACTTTCTCAAATACCCCAAAAATTAAAAAGGTTTAATTTAAAAAATAAAAGAACAGAATTTTAAATGACGTTAAATAACAAACAAGAATTTTATTATATAAAAAAAAAGAAAAAAAATGTTAATTACAAATTTTTGCAGAAAAAAAACCGTGAACAGAGGGTTCTGGTCTAAATCAAAAACTGCATTTGATTCTAAATTACAATAGGGCAATGCTATTTCCTATATCAAACAACAGATTAATTTGCTCAGAAAGATAATTCTTTTTTCAATACAGTCCACGTGGTTTCAAATTAAAATAAAATAAAATCGTGGAACACTAAAAATTTACGAAAATGAAAACTAAAAGCAAGCACAATGATTCTATTCACCCAAACCGAGGTGATTAATAAAATAAAAATGAAACAGCAAACTAGAAAACCAAAAATGAACTCTTTAAAATTATAATGAGGGAATTAAAACTAAAATCTATCTTCCTGCACGAAATAATAAATGATCTTATATCTAAAATGTGTACACAACAATATAATAACAATTATTATTTAGCGAGTTCCTTGATGGACAAAATAAAATTCAAATTAAGCGAAACAAATCTCTATATCAAAAGTAATAACAAAATGGCAGCAAACAATATAAAATTTCACGTCTACTCACGCTCTCGTCTATCTCGAAACTGACTCTTATAATCTCGAACCGCTGCGTACACCGAACCCGCACAAATCAGTCCGCCAATGGACAAAATTACAAAACATAATAACATAGACTAAACAAGCGAACGAAAAATATTTAAATGAATGAAATTAAATTTAACACAAACATTGACAAAGGCTGATCGGAGTAAACATGACAACATCTGAAATTGCGGAAACCGGGGTGCCAGTCCACAGCACTACGTACCTTAGCACTCACTCATTTTTTGGAAATAGGAAGAATTCGCAATTGGTGTAGTACCGGTAGCTAACCAGCAAATCATATTCTGGGCAAATCAGAAATTCGCCAATACTAGAATAATTGTCCTAGTTTGGTGTATGCGAAGGAGTATTTTAACTTGACCGTAGGAGTGTCTGTGTAATACCCAGAAACATCTCAACTAGGGCGGACAGCGTCGGCATCTTTGACTTTAGAGGGCAGAAGTTCGTGACCTTGAGTGTGTGATTGCTATTGGCTAGAGCGAACTCAAAAAAGATGGCGATTGTGTGAACACATTGAAAATTTGCAATCTGTGAGGTCAACATGTTCCTTTATTACAGCTGTTACTTGCTAGAATCGGCGTTAAAGGATTATAAAAACTTTCAAAACTAATTGTCAATAACTGTTTTGATAAGAGTCGAGCTTGGCTTCAGATTGGCTAGAACGGCACCTTAATAAAAATTGTTAAAATATTCGGTAGAATTCAGTATCGTACGAAAAAGTATTCCATTTGATTTAAAATAAGAAATTTGACCTCGACATTAGGTATAACGAAATGCTTCCGATAGATAAAAATATTCTTAAATGATTCTTCAAGTGGGGTTGTCATTAATTTTTTTGTCGTATTAGTCTAAATAGCTTCTGTACATGTTACTTTCTCCGCGATGCACTTTTTCCATACTGGTGTAAGTATTCATTCATGGCGGCATAGAACCTTTGCTATTTAATTCTACATTTCCCAAGTCAATGGTTACAATGCAAATGTAAATTCATTATTTTTAATGATGTTGAATTGTATATCACTGTTCTAGTTATAAAAATGCATTCCATCAATCAAATGTTTTCGACAGTAATAATAATAATAATAATATAATTCAACATCCGTTATGTTTCGGTACATTTAATCAATATTTACCATTCCGCATCCTGCCATTATCACGACGAACAATTACGCTCACCCGACTAACTCTCCTTAACATAATACCCCTAGCATTCCGTTTTAACCGATAGTTTCTGAGCAACAATCCCGTTCCAAGCGGTACTGCGCCTTGCCGTACAGAATACACACCTATATAGCGAAAACTAACCTGAATAATTCATGGGATAAGTTTATTGTTCCCCACCGACGCCAGCTACGTTAACGAAACTCCCCTCTCAGTTGATTTGAACAGCCGCAGTCTGTTTCCCTATTCACTCTGTAGGGATAGGACTTTCAGTTTGGCCCGTTTCATATCAACGCTCTTCGGAGGCGCCACAGTATACGTGTTATTTCTCGATGTGTAAGTCTATACTTCGGGATCGATGTTGTTTTGGAGTAATTCCCTTCTCTCTTTGTCATAGAATCGGTTTCCGTAAGCGTATTGTTGTGTTTCCCCCCCCCCCCCCCCCATTTTGATCCGCTTAAGGGAGTTTGTGTTGTTATTTCTAAAATTTGGGAATCGTACATGCCTTTCCACGTTTTAAATTAATTCCAAACAACCGCACCCCTTATTTTTTTTTAAAATAAACAACAACAAGAACGAATGATGGTCCTAATTTCGAACGCTGTAGCGCAAAAATGCGGGATATTCCCGCAGAAATCGCCGCAGAACAATGGCGAATATCAGCGTAACAGATGACAACTTGTTGAGCTTCAAATTGCGTTCAGCTACCGTAAAGTCGCAGCAGGTTGCTAGTACATCACCGACGAGGGTCTGCTATGTCGTTCACGTCTGCATCTCTACAATCTAATTACGTTAAAATTGCACCGGATACGAGTTCGTTCCTTCCTTGAGAAATTTGAAGACGTAGTTGTGAAACTATGTGTATGCAGTGTGCATACAGAGCACATAAAATAATCGTGAAAGATGGGAGTGCTTGTAGCGCTTTTGTTTTTAAGAAGATTGGTATAATATAATGTAATATGGGCATAATGTTAAAAAAACAACTCATACCCGTGCCGTAGATACGAATTTGGCTATTTTTTTAGCAATCTCAGTGTTTATTTCATCTCTAATTCGATGTGGAAAATGTACCTACTTTATTTCTGTTATCGACATAAGATTTCGTGAAATATTTTCGATAATACAGCCTATTTCAAAAGTAGCACACCTATCACATTATTTCAAAAGGAATACCTGTATATAATTTTATTTTCCTGATTCTACGCAAGAAATAACTTTGTATTTTAAATTAAAGAAAGACAAATGAGAAACAGAATAAAATAATAAGAAATAAATATCTAATTTACATTAGTAAGTGTCATTTACAGCGCAGAATTCGAGCGCTGTAAGTGACCTGACACACGACTTTTGTCTTATTTATAATTTTTTAATCTTATTTAATTTAATAATTAATACGCCAATGTCACAGATGTGGATTGGTACCACTGTGCTTTTGCGTTTTGACAACTCGACTCAGCTTTAAGTCTATGTTAAAGTGATTTTTTTTATAATGATTTTTCGTCAATAACAATTAAAACAGCAATAAAAATACCGGTAAATATGTTGGTAATAATGTATTCTTTTAGCCGAAAGCCAGGCTTGTAATTGTCCAAGATCTGCAAGAGCACTTTTTAACGAGGTTTGAATACTATTTTGTTTCCCACTCAGTTCCATTTCAACATAATATCGAACAATAATTAAGAAATTTACCACTAACAATGGTGAATTGAATTAGCAAGTTTAATCTGTCAAATATTTTTTCAAAACTGTCAACTTAAACATAGTTTTCCATAATTTATGCGACTGTTTAATTACAGTAAGTAAAACTAATCTCATGAAAATTTACTTTCATAAATTTTGTTAAAGAGTCATATCCTAAATTGACCTATATTGTCAGTTATACTATTTCTCAAATCGGCACGTACATTTCCTGTTATCTTGCCGCTGCATTCAATTATACCATACCCACTTATTTTTGTGTTTGTTTATAATAGCAACACTACAACGAAACATCACCCACGAATCAGTCGAACATAGCCTATTTTTGTCGATCCCGGCTTTTCAATGTTATAAATATACCTTACGAGAGAAGTTAAAGGTAGAATTATTTTCTTGTCCGACATTTTCGGGTTTACTTCAGCTGTACACGGCATTAGATAAGTGATTTCTCGATTATTACTTATCTTAAGATAAATTCCGAATCCCTTGTAAAACCACGTATCACATTAAACCTCCATTTTAATAAACGTATTTAAGCAAGTGTGTGTTTTATTAAATAAGACAGTGACCGGCTGTTGTGCACCAGCGGATTTATTACAAAAGGATGATAAGCGAAAACTTCTTTCAGGCACTTTCGCATTTAGTGTGCGGCGTTATACAAGGTTCAGTGCTTGCCCCGATACTATTTTTACTTTTAGACTAGTAATAATTCACAAGGTAGGAATTTGGAAAATAGCATATTAAAATATTAGTGTTACAATGATGTTTGTTGTAATACGGGTGCAAGTTTGAATCACGAGTGATTTAATGTACGAGAGTTACAACCATTGTAACATGTGTGTTTTATACAATTTTTCCTATTTTACCTCAATTTACTTTTATTTTTCATTTAAAACGGGATTTCTTATCCATGCAGGGAATTTCAATATTTCCATGTTTGTATTATGCGCAATCTTATCTCTAGCTAAAACTAATTTTGAGCAGATAAGTCCAAATGTAATACAGTTGTAAATGTTATAAAGGCTCTATTAATTATACTAAAAAAAAAAAACACAAACTAAACATTTAATTTACTGCTATTTATTTGCTTTCTTATAGTATATTTATTGCGTCAGCCACTAGAAATCGGTTAGAAATCACCCTTCATCAGCTGATACAAACCTTTGTAATAATCAAATGAAAGTAAATGAGAAACTAGCCTGTTTGGGCATCACGGAAGCCATGTCCTCGACGCCGACGGCTGCTGTGGAGACCATTCTTGGGTTTCCCCCGCTGCAGTTGGTGTTGTGGTCTGAAGCAACTCTTTACAGAGCAAAATGTAGTTGATGCAAGGGCTTCTCCGGCAAACTCGGAAACCACACCAGCATCTTCAACCGCATCGAACAGACACTACGACTATCCATAAAGGCAGATAAGATCTCGCGCGTTTTCAATTTCTCTGGCGGATACAGCGTGGATATTTCCAGCAGGGAAACTGCAATAGCATACATGCGCAAACTAAAACGGGGTCTAACCCGCTGGTTTGTCGATGCCTCGAAAACATGTGAGCCTAGGGGCCTCCTCCACCATTTTTCAAACCGAAATTATTGCCAGCCAGACTTGTGCTGAGGGGACCTTAAACTGCCTGCGCAAGAGTGAAATGGTAGAAATCATTTCCGACAGTCAGGCTGCCCTCAAGGCTTTGCGGGCTATCAGATTTGACTCTGAGGTGGTAGATTGGGGGCTAGAGAAAATAGCTGACGGAACATCTAACTGTTACATTGAGATGGGTGCTAGGCCACTTTGGGATCAGATGCAATGGAATAGCTGATATGTTAGCAAGGGTCGACAGCGAACTGCCGTTTGTGGGTCCAAGGTCTTAACTTGATGCTAGGCACTGCTCGTTTTGGAATGGACTCGCCGGCGCTAGACACTGTAAATCCCTAGGGTTTAAACCGAATGAGGAAAGACTCCGTAAGGCATTCTTTATGAGCAGGGACAAATTGAGATTACTCACAGGAATCTTAATTGGGCACTGCGCACTAAATAAACACATGTACCGCATAGGGCTCTCCCCTGTGCAGAAAATGTGGAAGTGCGGAGCAAACTCCTGCTCAGCTTCTTGTCAACTGCCCGGCAAAAAATGAGAAACTGTCAAGTATCATACTTGTGCAGCGTTGGAGAATGTTCATCTGTAACGCACACACGTAAGAGATTACCTTTGATGAAGGCTATAAATTATCCGAAACTAGTAGTAGCTGATGTCGTAAATATATTAAAGAAATAAAAACAAAAATAGGTAAAGTACATTACAATATATTAGTAAAACAAAATTAACTTATACTAAATGTTGAAAATGACTGTCCCCAACTGCAATATAAGCTTTTATCCTCCGTCGTATTGACTGGCGAGTCCGTTCTAAAATACCAGGGGTATTTCGAATTGTTTGAAAAGCTGCGATAATACGATTTATCAATTCATCGATATTTTCAATGGGACTCGTATAAACTAATGATTTAAGGTGAGCTCAGAGAAAAAAGTCCAAAGAATTTAAGTCTGGAGACCGATGAGGCCACGGTTGTGGACCTTCCCGTCCTATCCACCGATCTGGATACGTATTGTCCAAAAACTCGCGAACAACTAAACTAAAATGCGCTGGAGCACTGTCATGCATAAAATACATTTGTAATCTTAATTGCAACGGAACTTCTTTCAGCAGTAGTGGTAGCTCCTCTTCCAGAAAATTGCGGTATACCTCGCCATTTAACCGCATCGGTAAAAAAATGTGGACCTATCAAGTGATCTCCAACAATTCCGGCCCACACATTGACAGAGAATTGTTGTTGATGACGGGTATTCACTAGTTTGTGCGGATTTTCTTCGGCCCATATGTGATTATTATGAAAATTAATAATCGCGTTTCTAGAGAAAGTAGCCTCGTCGGTGAAGAATATTTGAGCCAAATAGTTAGAATTTTGTGCGATTTTGTGTTGCATCCATTGACAAAAAGCCACTCTTTGCGGAAAATCTGCCGGCAAAAGTGCAACAGTTGATCTTTCAATATTCTCCAAACTATGGCCTGACTAATATTTAAAGCAAACGCAATTTTTCTGGTGCTTGTAGTAGGATGTTCCTCAATTTCATTTAGTACCATTTCTTCAACTTGTGGAGTTCTCACTGTAGATGGGTGCCAGTTATTGGTCGTCCGTTTTTTTTTAATTTCCCGTTCACTAAGACGTTGGTGAAGACGGGCAATATTGGATGATGCGGGATGATACGGTTTCGGGTATCGTTCTTCATAAAGACGTCTAGCAGCACGCGAATTTCCATTGGCAAGACCGTAAACGAAATGCATATCACACATCTCAGCATTCCTGTAATTCATTTTAGAAAACAGAAACTGGCAATAAACTGAATGAATACTCTGACAACTATTGACAAATATTGAAATAGCAAATAAACAATTCCCTCTCAACACAATATTTTTTGAAGAACCAACTGTGATATTGTATCGTGTTAGTCATACTTCATTATTTATTATTAAACATTCAATAACTTTAAAACCAAACCGTTTTGGACATATACTCATATGAACTTTTATGATCAAAATAACCTCAGGAATTAGCTCTTAATGTTTGTCGCATATATTGAGAATCATCCTGTATATTTAATTTAATCTCTTGGTTCTAATCATCTCTGATAAATCAACACTACAATTACAGTAATGCATATTAATACAAACTAAATAATCTAATTTTACAATAGAAATAATTGAAATATAGAAATTCTGACATTATAATATCCCCGAAACTAATAACGATAGTAAAACTCTTGAAAAATAGTAAAATTTTAAAATAATTCAGAATTATGTGGTTTAAATAAACACTTCATTACTATTCGGTGATTCTCAACGTATTCTACGATAATAAATTCCTTAAGCTCGCATAAATGGCTATAAATATTTTAGAAATATTCTTAATAAATGCTGTACTCTAGTACCTTCAGTAAGGATGATATTAATAAACATGACGTTATAGAGTTGAGCGATCTTCATTCCATTCACATTATTTAGAGGTTAAATCTATTTCTACACGGCCCGTACATCGCAATTTTTCTTATGTTTTTTTTTTCTTTCTATTTTTCATCGTAAGGTACCCAGAGTAACGTCGACCACATCACATCGCTCGCATAATCGTGGAGATCCGACGTTATGTATGTACTATAACTATAACGTATAAATCGTGAGCTACGTCTTAATAACTCCACCATCGAAAACCATCAAATGGGAAAATCGCGTAAATATTTAAGATTCCGCTTTACACCGTTAGACACACTGGGAGATTTAAGGAGCCAACTCGTTTTTGACCGTGTGCCAAAAGAACAGTCACAGTAGGTTTGTTTCGATACCTACCGGATTCTAGTAATCGAACTGTTTTCGTTCCGAACGTGTTTAATCTGTTTTAATCGGGCGTGACGTTTCGAGTAATTAGAACTTCCACAGTACGTCGCCATGATTTGTTTGCGTCACTGCACTGAATTAATTCAATTCCGATTGGGTTTTTGTTAGGGGTAAATAAGTACAAAAATAGTGAAGGGTTATTTACAAGTTTATAATGAGAATAGTTTTTTTCGTCTTTTGGAATAAATAAAGTTAATTTAATACTTGAAATATGTTTTGTTAAGTCTCGTACATATTTGCTTTAGGTGCGCATGCTGTACAATATAAATTAAGGTGAGAAATGTTGTTTTTGGTTGGGATGGTCGAACAAGGGCAACAACAGCTTTGGCAACATTCAGAACAATGCTTTTAAATAACATATTATGTTGGACTATTAAATACAGATAATGACAATTATCAAATTACAAAATTAATGTATGTCTGCTTTTAACTACAATAATTAGGAGGAATTTTTCCCAAGAAATTTTTTTTCCCACGCAGGATTCGAACCTACGTGCCCTAGTTTGCCGGACGAGGGCTTTACCAATTAAGCTAGTAGAGGACGATGATTCGAGCGTTTTAACCGAACATGCGTCGATATTAGATCTTGAAAAGACCGGCAGGACGGCAAAATACTCCTTATACTTTAAGCTTTTATGATGACAAATCAGGGTCTTCACATTTTTACCATCGTGGCTTCTACTTGCCTCGCTGGATTTGTTTCCAGTTTTTCAAATATTTTGCTGTTTCTTTTCGCACTTATTTATACCTACCGTGTATTATGTCCGCTTTCACTCCCTCAAGCCACTTTTTCGTTGGTATTTCTCTCCTCCTTCCTGCACCTTCCTGATCATATAATACTTTTACTTCATTCTTTATGCTTTCACATTTTGCGTTATTTCTCGTACAGGTTCAGCACCTCTTCTACATTTACATGTTCAATAGGAAACAGGTCGTGAAAGCAAATAGTTCTTCCTCATCGTGTATGGGAATTGACTCAGGCGTTTTTCAAGGCGCAGTGCTTGGTCCAATACTTTTCCTCCTTTTTATCAATGACACCACCAATTTAAAGATCAGCGGGCAATTATGTCTCTCCATAGATGGCACTAGCATTACTAGAAGCAGCCCAAACAGAGTAGATCTGCAATCGGTTGTATCTAGGGTCTTAACCATCGTAAAAAAGTGGTGCAATTCCAACTGCCTATGGTATAATAAAGAAAAAAAAACGGCGATTATATTTTATAAAGGTGCACTGCTGCCACCAAGTGCTTTCAAAAATGAAACTGTCAATATAGCGTCATCTGCCAGATTCCTGTGTCTTATCGTTGATGACACTCTTCGATGGTTTCTCCATATCGACTCCCTCACCAAAAAATTATCTTTTGCGTGCTTTGCTTATTGCCAGGAACTTAACCCTTCCTGTGGACCAGTTACTTTGCTTTTTTTGAATCACATCTTTGCTACGCTCTCCCCTTTTGGGGCACTTGTAGTTTACACAATTTTCATACCATTTTTAAACTGTAAGAAAGGGCAATTCGCTACATATTTCGACTTCGGAGCAGACATCACTGCCAACCTTACTTTTTAAACCATAAAATCCTAACTCTTCCTTCGCTATTCATCCTTGAATCCGTCTCTCTAATTCGTAAACATCTTTCCGATCTATTCAAACGACATCACCATAGCTACATTACAAGACGCTTGGATCACGATCTTTATTTACCTGTACCCAATACAGAGTTAACTAAAAACTCAACCATCTATAATGCAATCAAGCTATACAACCATCTCCCAATCCAGCATAGATCAATACCAACCTACGTCAATTTTTGCAGGAAGATAAAATCATGCCTCCTAATGCGACCCCATTACGCAGTTAGCGATTTTTTTGGGGGAGGGTAAAATTCGAATTGAAATTTAAATTAACTATTTTTTTTTGTTTTTGTTTTCTTTTTCGAGAAGCGCAATCCTTTGGCTTAAACTTTTTTCTTTTTCTTTTACTTTGACAGCTTAGTGTATCTAACACTATGTATTCTTTGTATTTTTTAGTATAATCTTTACTTAGCTTTGACCACAAAATTTGTAATTTTTCATGACAATAAAGCACATTATTATTATTTCTATTGCACGTATATCTGCCAGTATCTTTTTTAAACATTTTTCCCCCAATTTCGAATTATTGTTCGTATTTTTTCGTCATTACTCATGTTTCGCTAGCATATTTTAAAGAAAACCCCATGGACAACTTTAAACATATGTGTAAACAATATCTAGTTGAATTATGTCTGCATAAAGTTGAGGATTTCTTCACGAAGAATATTTAATTTATTATTTTGATTTATATTTTATACTTATATAGTTACAGAATTTATTTCTTTCGTTTCTTTTTTGACATATTTCATACATTTGTATAATAAAATGAATAAAGTTTCTATTCTATTCTATTCTATTCTATATACAACGTGTCTCGTATAGTTTTATTTAAGCTTGGGAAAGGTAAAGTAGACTAAATGGAATGGCGTGGCTTTTCTCGCTGTAAGGGATATAATTATTTCTATTATTTAAATTCATTCAACATTATTTAAAGGCGATTTGTTCTTAAGCTCTCACAATCTGTAAATTCAACGATCTTTGAGATATTTACGATTTTGGCAAGATTTTAACATTTCTATTTCGTTTGAGAATCTTTCGTATTTTACAGGCCATCAGAGATAATGATATGTGATTTTGCTGTGGTGGAATGAAGAAAGTCCTATCGGTCAAATTCTGTCCAAACAGCGACTATATTTTCTACAGGATGTTCATAAATTGGTCGCCAAATTGTGTTCATTTAACCTTAGAAAAATCATGTTTAGCAAATTTTTAGCCTATTTGCGGCATTTAATACAGGCATAAATCTCATCTCCGTCGAGAAGTACTAAAAATTGATAGACCTAACTTCGGTTGTATTCGCGATATTATCATTTTTTTTTTGCATAACTCTGAAAATTACTGTACTAATATTAGCCATACATCGAACTATACGATTTTGTGCCAAAAACACTTTTTTGTTAAATTGTCACAATGCTCTTTCCAGTTAAAAATTTCATCTAGTGTCAAGCCAAGAAATTTTAACTGAATGCTGATGTTAAAGAATTTAATTGTTTAAACTGGTTTTGGACACAGTTAGATGTAGACCGTTACCGCAGAAGCAGCGACTCATCTCTCTGAGTATATCATCGACATTTTCTTCAAGCTTTGAAAATTTTTGAGCTAATACCAAAGCATCGACAATCGGCATGCAAAGAAAGAGAATAAGTAATACAAGAAACTATATTGTTTATAAATAATGTAAACAATGCGGGTCCGAGAATGGAACCTTGCGGTACTACTATTATTAGCGGCAGCAAAGAGGATGTGAACTAAATTAATTCATGAAGTAACTATAGAAGTTTGACGTACTATTGAAGGACTCTGTATAGTAAGCTCAGGGTTGCTATATAAAAAAAAATGATTCCAGGCATATCCAAACCTAGCTAGTTCACATCCAGTACATTTTCGAGATATTTGTACATTGTTGACACCTGGCGTTTAAGAACAATAATAAACGAACGTGTTGCATAATCGATTTCGACCGTTTATATGTAATGAACAGACATAGAAAAAAAAGAAATTCCAAAAGGATGACCAAAGGATACTTGTTAAATGAAACTAGAATTTTTGAAATAATGATCACTCATCAAAGTGGTTTACATTTAGCATTCTAGGTTTTACTCAGTGCATGTCTATGCAGAACCGGAAGAAATTCTGGAAAATATCGTGTGCAGGGTTTAAAATTATTGATTAGAATCGCATGCATAATTACATATTATTGATATTTCAGAATGTAGGCCACAGTAGTATGCATTTTATACATTTCTTTAAGGTGAAGACAATTCTGATATAATCAATAATCTGCAGTGGTAAACTAAGTTGGAAACTTAGATGATTGCATAATATATTGTGATAAGCTCACATTATATACTTGTTAATTTACCAATTTAACAATTAATCATTGCAATACATGGAAATTTAACATTACCTGTCACCGTCCCTTGTACTTCTCATTCCGTGAGTAATTCCTACCCTACTTGAGTATAAGCACCTTCGTCCTATTTGTGTACTATCAGGTTTAGCAAAGCTTCTTGAAGAAAATATATGCGTACGGCTTAAATCTTTTCTTTGGCGTTGAAGGTGTGCTCCCATTTAAGATAGTATCTCACCTATCCTGCTAATCATTATCAAGTCTATCCCTAGACTGTTTTTTAACTACGCTAACCAAAATTAACCCGGCTATTCTCCTAACCCGCCTCTTTCAGTAATAGATTCGTCCTCTCATCTCCGATTGTGCCGACGTGAGCCTTAGTCTAAAAAAAATTTACACCCCCCTCACGTATCCCAAGTATCTAATGACAATCGATCCGATTTTTTCAATTTTCTAAGGTCTCTAATACAGATTATAATTTACATGTCCGGTTTTGCCTGAAAATTATTGCAATGATTCCCTAATTTAAACTTTTGATATTTCAATACACTTATTATAAAAAAAAACATGCCGCCTCTGTACCCACTCTTCGACCCAACTCTTAAACCCTATTTTATTCACGTTCATAGGGAATTTAAGTTTCCTCAAACGTAAATTTACTTGTAATATATCCGAAATAACGCACGCCGCGTCTGCCGAAATAGATGAATACGCGTTCGCGGTCCTAACCGTTAACAATCTTAGCGGTCCGATTATTATTTTTTTTGTTTTTTTAAATTTTACACGCGTCCACCCATATGGGTTACATATGTTGGTATACTTATAGCGCTCCTGTAAATAATACTCGCCGCGTTATCATTTAAACCCCACGTGACTCTAGCCAATTTTCTAATTTTGTTATTCATTTCCCTACCTTTCGCGATAACATACTGAAAATGCACTTTAAAATCTAATAATCTATCATAAAATAGTCCCAAGATATTTGACAGGGGCTGTGACAGTGAATGGTGTCGGTTCTAACCCTATTGAATTATAGGCCAGGCACTTGAACTAGTTGCTCATTGTACCATCCCTATTAAACCTCTTACTTCGCCTCGAACAGCTTGGTGTTCTCTATAGGGCCCAGTATCTTGCCCAATGGAAACTTAAGAACCTTCGAAGGCTCCAATCGATCCTTCCCGAAATGTTTCTGGCTGAGTACTTTCAATTCCTCACATGTGCAAACTACATTAAATGAGCCCAGAAATCTGGGCTTAGTTCTTGATGGTATCTTTTGTTTTAAACATTTTGCCAGGTGTGCGTGAGAATTACTAATGTCAGTTTAAAGTCAGTTTGGTCTGACGAGCTATGCAAGGAATAAAGTAACACAGGAAGAGAAGGAAAGGAAATAACGGGTAATATTGCAAAAAAGAGACTGGGATACCATTTGTAGGGCCTGAACCCTTTTGCCGGATAAGTATCAGAACGATAATTAAGAAATTGAAAAGCAAAATGGGGCAATTATTGGACAAATCTCCATGGAACAAGGCAAGGTGACTCCACCAATCCAACTGCTCTCAAATTGCGTAGCACTGTGCAACTCAAGGGCGTTTACCTGGGAGCATGTGAAATCGAAGAGGGAGTTCTATTTCACCCAAGGCCTTCTCACATCCTATAGCTTCTGAAAGGAATAGGATTGGAAGAGCAGTTGTAAAACAGCAAGAATATGCGACATAATGGATCTCTTAGCTCGCAGTATAATATTACCGTTTTTTCATACATACATACAATGTTAGTTAATCTCATTCACGTTACTTATTACCATGTGATTTATTGGTACTCTTTCGCTCTTATCATTTTCTATCTCAATAAAGTTTTTTTTTTTCGTTTAGACAATATTGTGCAATACGGTTATACATAATTTCCTTCACTGTTTCTATATACCCAAACATTGAAATACGCTACCTAACTCATTTTAGTGCAATCCTTGTGTTACACTCTGCATATCCCATAAATTTAATTATTAATTACGAGAAATATCTTGAATAAATTAATTAATCACCCTTGGTTATGCCAACACCATCTGCTTTACGGCCATACATTAATTATTGGCGAAATTTACACTGAACATTCATATTAAATTACTAACAACGCATGTGGTACTCGCAACATCACAACGCAGAGACAATTTCCCTGAAAATTTAAAGCGTCCGTGAAAATTTTATAAGCTTCCATTATTGGCAATTTCGGCAATATGTTCGTCCTCACTCACGGAATGGGTCAACTTTAAACGATCCGTAATATTCTGAACTGTGGAAAAGTATGAAATTCAATATTCAATCATCTGGGCGACGCCGAAATGTGGCCTCTTACGAAAAGAAAAAAAAAAAACATCCGAAAAACGAGATAAAGGAAGCGGAAAATAATATAAAGAGAACGATTGGATCCGTTTACGCCGCATCGGATCTGGAGAATAAGAAAAGGCGTCCAATAGCCAGGAGCCCGTTTGGGGAATTTGGTGTCCCTTTTTGATTTCGCGGCTTTCTCTACCTAAGTAAACCGATACGAATTCATCTCCTGAAATCTATTTCCTTTTGCTTTATATTATTTATATTTGGATGATAATGTTGGTCTGTAAAGAATTGTCTGGTGACGATTTATCTTATACAGTATGGAATATTAAAAAAGAAGTGAAATTTGATCGTTTTCTTTTTTTTAATGCTGAAACATTTCGGGTATAGTTATTAAAAAATTCATCTTATCATCTTCATTTGTTTTTTAGTTATGACGTCATCACAAAAATAATTCAATGACAATCTAGATTTCTTATAGTGAAATCCGACAGTGATTTTTCTTCTCTTAATGATTATCATTCTGTCAATCTGTTCAACGCAAAAATGTTCTAAAATCATGTCCTAAAACAAGAAACTAAGAACGGACACAGCTGACGAGGAACATGTCAATCTGACAGTAGCAAATTCTGAATGTGCGCGCGAAATCGCCATCTTTATGCAGTAGTTTTTAGCCAATAGAAGTAAATTAGCGGACTGAAGGTCACGAATTTCTCCCCCGGGAGATCAAAGGTGCCAAAGCTGAGTGTCCGTTCTTGTTTAGATGTTCCTTGCCTAAAACGTCGTAATACTAAATACCCAGATTATCCTGTTAGGCCATCAAGAGTTAGCAAAACCAATAACAAATTTAGCGAGACGGAAGATGTCAAGCATAATCCAAAAGGCGGTCATCCAGAAATAAGTACAAATAAAAAATTGGATAATCTTTCCTCTTTTATCTTTTAATCGCGAATCCACTGTAAATCGGTCAGTCATCAATTGTTATTATACAGTGTGTTAAAAAAAGGTTGTCGGATATTTTACCCAATTATAGTACTGGTGGTAATAAACAAAAAAGTCTTAGTCAACATGGGTCCGCAGATCAACTGTTTTGACATATAGTCGATTGCATATTGTTTTAGTAGGATAAAAATTTTCAAAGAAATTCTGATCGCAATGCAAATTAAACAAATGTTTATTTAAAGTAAAACTTAAGAAATTGTTCTACATGTCCACCGTTCATTTCTAAGCACGCTTCACACCTTCTTATGAAAGATCGACGCAATCTTTCGAAAATTCCTGGAGTCCTCCGAATTTCCTCGCAACAATTTACGATTCGTTGCCTGAGTTCTTCCAAATTGTTTACAGATCGTGCGTACATTAATTGTTTTAGATGCCCCCAAACATAGAAGTCTAGAAGTGTCAGGTTAGGGGACCTAGGAGGCCATGCAGTTGGTCCGATCGTCGTCCAAACCTTACTCTGGAGAAGGATCTGGGAAGAAGTGCCAAACCTTGTTATTGATAGCTGGCAAATTATTATTATCCTTCCGAGCTTAGAAGAGGCAACCTTGACGTCTTCTCAATACTTACAGCCATACCGTCTTCAGGTAGTTGCTCTGTTTCTCACATATTATGAATTTGACATTGAAACAAGATAGACAGCGTAATGATCTAAAAACAAACAAAACAACAGCAGTACCTATTCTTATACTCAACGATAACTTAATCTCAATTATTACAATCAATAATAATTAAATTAAAGGTTTGTATTTCAAATATTTCTTTATATACTCCAACTATGCTAGCAGCTATAATTTGACACTAATTCAGACCACTAAAGAGTATAAAATATTCATTCATAGTACGTATTATCCTACTAACTATCTAAATATTAACCTATCTAATTATTTAGCAATGATTACTAATTATCTCTAACATCTGTTTCGTGTAGCGGCTAATTTAACCCCTTAGCTAATGCCCTAACTTTCGTACGCCATCGGCATTTATCTGTGAGTGGACATCCAAATAAAACGCCATATCTACCCCACCACATTTACAATTCGAACCATTAACCCTTCCGATGTGAATCATTAACCCTCCCAATTCTACATAAATATGATTTAAAATTACGGTGACCCGTTCTTAATTCTACCGCCTGATACGTCAAATTAACTTTCATTTGTGTGTAATGTTACCGACAAATTTCCTGGTCCACCTCCCATTTAAAGTAATATCTCACCTACCCAGGTGAATTTGTACATAGACTATCTTACTGCCAAGAATGGGTGGCGTTTTGAAGATTTAATTTAATATTAGTGTTACATCATGATATCAACATTAAATATTCAACTTGTTTTTTTTTCTCAGAATTATTGTTATGCAATTTCTTGATTTACATAGTTACATGTTTACAAATAGAAGAAGAAGCTCTACCAGAAGCTCTACCAGGTTCCACTACTAAAAATCTAAATTATTATTTCAAAATTTTTGCGATGACGTCATAACTAAAAGACAAATGAAGATTGTGCAACGAATCGCACATGTTAAGGTGTATTTTTAAAAACTTAACTCGACGTATTTCATCGTTTTCCAAGAAACGATCGAGTTTGCTCATTTTTACAATATCCCATACTTTAAATCCACACCGTATAAGACAAATTTTGTTTAAGTTGCCACTGCGAAGATAATTAAGCTTAATTAAATGCATAAATTAATAGCTGTCGCAAAAGGTGCTACAGTTTGTCATTAAGTTCACGTTCCCGCATTTGAAACCAACTAACGTCCCATAAATACTCGTCTGGCGATGGTTGACGTTAAGAGGCTGTGATGAATTCCTTCGCGACCTTTGACAAAGGACAAATTTCCCAATTTATCTTCGGCGTTCCATAAACCTTTCAGCATGTAATTACTCAAATTGGGTTATTTGAAAATATTTGAGCTCTAGATTCTAAACTGTTGTACTCTATTACTACTTTAGCGTGTTGTCATTACCTGACCATCAGTTATACACACACACCTTTCAACTTGATTTAAATTAAGCAAATTCTGAGAAGTATCTTCTGGAAAATATCTAATCTATCTGGCCTATGATTTACTTAAAAGGACGTGGTATAAGTCACTTTTGGAGAAACGTTAGTAAAATCGAATTTAAAACCCCCGCTAAAAGTTACAGGGGCTGAGATCTGTTGGATATAATAAGTGTGAGAACTGTGTTATAATTTACATGTAACGAATGATGCTTCAAATTCAATATAGCGAATTTACATTAATAGCTTCATCCATCAATATCTACCAGCTGAATTGTCTTCCGTCAGATTTATTTTTTTTGTTGTTAAAATTTCTTTCTAGTTCCAAAGAAGGACTCTTTTTGGGATTGTTTTGCCCAACGAAAATTGTGCAATGGGGTCAGTTCGCAGTAGTTGATGGGTATGGATGCGCTCTTCCTCTCAATTTTGCAGTATGGTGAATCAGAAATGGTCACCTTTGGCCAAATAATAAGAGGTTTCAAGAAAAACAGAAAAATATTGAAAGTTAACACTGCACATTTAAACAGCTCACCGCAAGCTTCATCACACTGAATGCATGTTTCAATAGCCATCATCAGTAGTATCACTGAGCTAACTTGTGGTTCACTGTGTCACTTGTGAACATGGATTCCAAGTATCTATCTAAATACTTAATTTAATAGCTTTTTTCGCGAAATATCGCGAAATTTGGAGGAAAGCTGCCACTAGGAAGAATCGGATACGAAAAAGTAGATCATAAAATTATAAAGCTAATGAATAAAAACAAATGCGTAGTGCTGTCCTGATATAAGCAACCCAAGCGCGCATGCGCAACTTTGGTGACATTTGAAAAGCCTTGACTAAAAATAGGTATGAACTTCGTTGTTGATAAGATTCAGGATGCATTGAAGATCAACCAAGCAAGGAACATGTAAACAAAAACGGACAGTTAGCAAATTTTAATCTTGTAGTCAATGGCAAGCCAAATTTCTTGTCAAAACAGTTCTTGACAGTGATTTGACAGCTTTCGAGGTTTTTATAATTTATATCAATGCTATCTATACACATTAAGCGGGTAGCAGTTGTAATCTCATCCCTAGCAAATTTTGAATGTGCGCGCGCAATCGCCATATTTTATAAGTTCGTTCTAGCCAATACCAGTCAATGAACGGACTAAAGGTTACGAATGCTCCCTGAGATTAAAGGTGCCGACTCTGTTTGTACGATCTTGGTGAGATGTGTATTGGCCAAGACCCATAATATCTATCAATATTTAGAAAGTAAATAGTCGAAAAAGAGTTGAAATATCACCATCCCTCACCAAAATTCCAAAATTATTTAGTAGTATGATACATAAACACTTTCCAATTTTTTCTTTCACACTTTCCAACTAAAGAATACATGCTAGTAGCTTTCGTACTTTTCTGAACGCGAATGAATGACGTCTCTTTGACGTGTTCCTGTCAATGCAATCGAAGGACTTTCACAGTTTCCTACTAAAGAATGCATGCTAGTAGCTTTCGTACTTTTCTGAGTGCGAATGAATGACATCTCTTTGACGTGTTCCTGTCAATGCAATCGAGGGATCGTCTAAAATATCATGGAAAATATCCTTATTTGAAAAGGTCAAGGATGCTGCTGGTATAGAAATTCTTACATTACAGAGGCCTTCGAATGCGATCCATACCAATATAAGGTCAATCTTGGAGCAGTTGGGCATAGAAATCAGAAAGGTGAACAATTTGTTTTTCCATGCGTCAGGCAAACCCAGAAGGCAATAGTCGTTAATGAAACGTTATCGAAAGAATATCAACCTATCTTCGGGATCGATAAATTCAATTATGCCGTCACCAAGCTTGTACTAGGATTGGATTGTCTGTTTCTGGTAGAAG
Source organism: Protaetia brevitarsis (assembly GCA_004143645.1). Lineage (NCBI taxonomy): Eukaryota > Metazoa > Arthropoda > Insecta > Coleoptera > Scarabaeidae > Protaetia > Protaetia brevitarsis. The sequence goes on along the minus strand of RXPK01000181.1, from coordinate 88,522 downwards.
GAATAGCAAAAAGCATATGTCGTTTACTTTTTACCCACGTTGCAAGAAGTCTGACACAGGTAATACAGGAAATATGGGGAGCCCAGCTTTTGTTTTCATCGCCTACTTTACACTTGAAATACTGCTCTTAGCACTTTTTAAGAAAGGCTGTGAAACATGGTCTCTTATAGTACATATTCTGGAATATAAAAACTAAGGGTGATGGAGAAATTCTGAAAAGATAATTGATTTTAGCATGCAAAAGTATGTGGGAATCAGGCATTTTTGTGCCTGGGACAAAAATCTCGTTAACCAGTGTTACTTGAGGTGCTAAGTAAGATAAATCGTTAATGTACTCGCTTACTAATATGTAAGCGAATACATATCATATTTGAATATTTCGAAGAATATTTGTGCGCTCGAATATGTGCTACTTTGTGTACATGCAGATTAAATAAAAATGTGACAGCATCTTTTCGTTTTGAAATTTAAACTATTCTAGAAATATTTAAATTGTTTCATTTCAAAACAACGATATACATCTTGTCAGTTTCCAACTAAATTTAAACACTGTTCGTTCACGAAAAAAAGCCTGAGTAATCGTTACCGAACAATTCTATCATATGTAAGTGATGTTATTTATTGCGCAAGCAAAATAGTTGAGATTTTTACGAGTCGAGATTCCAAATGCATGTTTTTCTCGAACGGAAGAGGAAATTTTACATATTTTACGTTGATTGCTGCTAAAAGAATAACAGAGTCGATGAGTGGTTTTTAGTGTATCAGCTAAAACTAACTTCATAAGATACGTTTTACAGCACGAATTCAAACTCTAGATTTATTTTAATTAATGAATGGTTTTATGTTTTATCAAATGTGTATTTTTTGTTGCGAAGAGGGGAAATCTGTTAATTTAGGAAATTATTATAGTCAAAGGAAAATTTATCGACACTTTATTCCAAAATGAAAGAAGATTAGAATCAGTTGCAAATGCTGGCCACTATTTCGTAAACAAAGCTCTACAAGAGCCTGGCGAGTATAGCAAAAAATACTTTGCAATTGTTTCGGCAGAAGAAACTAAATTTCATTTTACAAAACGTCGAAGACTACTTTACATATTTACTGGATTTTTTTCATATTTTGTATTACTAATGAAAGGTGTTTACGGGTAAAATGTAAAAGTGCTGCCTTTTTAGAAAATATGGTGAAAAAGTACTGATTTCTTCCAACACTTCTTGAGAGAGTACAATCGACTCAAAAAAAGATGACATAGGGAAAATAAGCCATAAGGAAGGATACATTTTAATCTTCCAGCGCTTGCATATATGCAGATTTACAGTATTGTTATTTTATTGAATTTAAACTGAAGCTACCTATAAAAATAAATCATTGTTTACATAAATACTAATATAATGAATGCAGGTAAACTATACAACTAAAGTTAATGACAACTAAAATTTTAGAAAATAAAAATACGAACAGTTGATTGGAATAAAATCTCGACATAAAGAAAAGAATTAAAAATCGGAATCCTTTGGCGGAAATTACAAAGGTCTAATTTTGGGAACGTAAATCGCTGCGCAAGGATCGATGTCACGCACCGTAAAGGATATTGTCTTTCGAGACGATAGTCCATTCCATCACGGATGCCATTTCATTTGAAGTAAGTGTGTGAGAATTATGTTTACGAATTCGTTTTACATACGTAAGTCAAAATTTTTTGAGTTGATTGTACACTCACAGTTTTTAGATCAAACAGTAGCAATTTATTCTTCAATAACATGTACTAATTTCAAAATCGTTGACACGTTCATATAAAACTAACTTGATCTAATTGACATTTATGTTGCAGAATTTGAATGTTATTAATGTTGTATCCTTTTTGGGAATGTTGTCAAAACATTGTTTTGGATTATGGAAATACTATTGTGCCAGATAGAAATGAAAACTTTTGTTGCCAATTTGAACATTTGTGCCTTAAACAGCATTACTATACTCTTTGTTTTTATCGTTATTTGTAACGAAGCATTATTTGAAGAAAATATGAATAATAAGAAGAACATCATCTCGTTCAATACGGATTTTGTTGATTCTTTTGGATAAATTATATAACTACGGTATAAGAGGTGTTTCTTATCAGTGGTTTGAGTCGTACTTAGGTGGTAGACGACAAAGGGTAAAATTAAATTCTCCTCAAGGAAACATCTACTCGGAGTGGACGGATACTGTTATAAGGTGTACCAAAGGAAGCGTTTTAGGACCTTTATTATTTTTAATATTCATAAATGATATCTGTTTAAATATTGTTGCCGACCATGAAATAGTGAATTTCGCAGATGATACGAATTTATTGTTCTGGGGCAGTGATTTAATACTAAATAAATACTAGTAAAACCAAAGCTATCCTTTACAAATTGAATGATACTATTGAAACATATCACTTTCTTTAGATAACATTCCACTCTATAGATATTGCAAAGTTCTGGGTATCACTATTGATGATAAAATGGGATGGAATAACCACATTGATAACCTTTGTGGGAGGCTTGGGAATGCATGCTACGCGCTAAGAATATTAAGGTCAGTGACAAATCGCCAAACTCTTATAATGGTGTATCATGCCTACGTGATATCGCCTGTGAGGTACGGAATTCCAATATGGGGCCCCTCTCCCCATATGCAGAAGATTTTTGTTCTTCAAAAAAGAGCGGTACGAACAATTTTCGGACTTTCCTTCAATGCATCTTGTCGGACAATATTCAAAAACAAAAAACCTATATATATATATATATATATATATATATATACAGGACACGAATACGAAACAAGATTTCGAACTGATTACTATATACCATCACACAGATTAACAAAAAAGGAGAAAGGTGTAGCCTATAATTGCATTAATTTTTTTAATGCACTTCCACAAGAAATAAAAACCGATGCAATATTCGCATCCTTCAAAAAAAAAGTTCATAATCTGATTTGTAATTTAGAACCTTATTCGGTGAATGATTTTTTTTAGTCACAAACTATAATAATTTAGTTTAGTTAATATTGTCTAGCTGGCACAATATGCCTGTCTAGTTTTTTTTACATTTAGTTTTGTTCTCTTTGACGTATGTTTTTGCATTTTGGGGGATAGGTGGTTGTGTTGTATTTGTATTTGTATTATATTTAATCCCCTACTTAACACTTTTGTCCTTTGTATTTTTTTAAATTTCAAATAAAATACAAAATGTGTTAAGAAAAACTTTATTTTGAAAGATGTTTAGCATGTGAAAGCTCAAGTGCGAATGAATGCCGAAGAATCTACAAACGTTAGTTGCATCTCCGTGTCGACTTATCGCTTGATAGGACGCCCACTGCATCTACCGTTCCTGACATCGTAACTCCTGGGGGCCTAGATGGAAACATTTCCTTGGAGTGGTAGTGACAAGGGATGTTTTCTATCCTCTTCGTTGGGGCGGCCGGATTCGTTTTCAATCACTGTTGCTTTTCGTCTTCGTTGTACATATTTTCCGACTGTGACGGCAAACCATATAAGAATTACTAAAGATATTAATATAACCCAAATTGACAGTGGTTCTTTGTGAAATTCCACGTCGTTGATTCTTCTTACTTCGTGTTGAAGGCTTTCCATTTTGTCGTAAATTTTAGTTAAATTTTGAGAATTTATTGCGTTTAGTTTATCAGTGATTTTATTGAATTAGTTTCGATTGTATTTTTATGATCGTTACTTAAACTCGGTATTTTAGGAAATTTTAACTCGCGTAATGATTCTTGCGGTTGTAATGTAATGTGTCCAATTTTTAATGTGCACTGTTCTGTTATCGCGACCGTATATGTACCACTTAGTTTTTCGATCTCTCGATTTTTGTTGCAAATCTTTTTTACTAATGTAGAGTTCGGTATTGATATTAACCAATGATTGTTCAATAATTTAGTAACTTTTGTATCGTCGAATTGTTCTAAAACTTGTATGCATTTATCGTATTCGTTGGAGTACGTGAGTAGTTGAACTTCACACGGTGCAGATGTTGTAACTTGATGCGTTTCGCCAGGGTCACAAATGTATTCCGTTGATTTTAATTCCGCGCATTTAGTTTCCATATAAAGGAATTTGTTATCATTTATTGCCAGAAAATTTGAAGTTGGTTTAATTGATTTAAAATAGGATTCATTTACAGGTAATGGTAAAGGATATAAATGGTAATAGGTAAATGGTTCAGTTTCTACTAGCGGTACAAAAATTATATAGACAATCGTTTGATCTTTTAGATAAGCTTTTACCTTTAAATTTTCATTCAAGTAATGTATATTATCTTGTATAGGTTTTAATGAAAATTCGCGATTATTAAATAGGTTTTCTAATTCTGTTATTTCACGCAATAAGTCGTCTGGCCCAATTATTGAAGGGTGATAAGTTTCTGATTTAGCAAACGTTAAAGCTGTGATCAGTGTATCGAGAATGTTATTTACGGTTTCTGTCAGAAATATTAATTGATTATAAATGGCATATATATGAATTCTTAACTCATTTCCTATTATTAGATATCGTAAATTATTAATTTCTTTCTCTACTTCAATAATTTTTGATTGCAACAGTAATTGATTATTATGTATAATTTTAATGGTTTTGTTAAAAGATTCTATCGCGTTTAACGTAAGAGTTATTTGTTTTTCCAAAGCATTTTTAAGTTTCTTTTGCGAGTCAATTAATTTATCGATAGCTTCATCGTATCTTTTTGCATCTTCGTTATCTAAATTCCCCGTGATTGCTTTAATTATGCTTCCAGCTATGTTTATCGCACCTCTCCTAAATCTATTTCTAGGAATTAACTGTTTAATTTTCTTATTTATTAAATTTAAATTGTAACTTAAAATGTTATTATAATTTTCTACTTTCTAAGTTATAACTATCTGTGCCCTACTGTGTTCCTTGTACACCTAACCAATTCTACATCTAATTTTAGTTCTTTAGCTTGTCCTAACAGATAATCAAGTTATGGTATTAATAAATTTCCAATATGATACGGTGTTCCATGCTGTCCCTAGCTTAAGAGGCAACAATCCCGTCGCTTCTTCCACTTTTGTTAGCGTGATGTCCCCGCCAGATCCCGCGATTCCGGCGAATCTGTAACAACACCATATTTAAGGTTTCTTATGTGAACTTTTCTTTGCCTATTATTTCGGTCGGTCACAAATGCTGTACCGTTTTCTAGTATTCTCTTAATTTTATATGGTCCAGCATATCTTGGTGTTATTTTACTTTTATAGCCTACCGGACGTTTTATATAAACCTCCTGCCCTTCTCTTAGCGGTTGCGTTTTTAGATTTGTATTACGCTTTTGAATATTCTTTTCTTTGTTTTCTTGAACTTTTCCGCCTAATCGATCATATAGTAATTTTAACCGATTAATATGTCTGGTTAAATAATTATTATAAAAGGTTCTATCATAATAGATATCGAAGGATCATGTGTTTTTGTATGCCCTAAAGTAAGCTCTAGTGGTGTTAATCCAGTAGTTGTGTGTATTGTATTATTGTAGGCAATTAATGCTAGTTTCATTAATTTTGATATATCTTCATTAGGTTCATTTTCGCGTAATAGTCTGATATGTTCGGATAATGTTGAATGTACTCTTTTCTAATTACCATTTAATTTGGTTGTATGGGTTGTTATGTGTGTTCTTACTTTATGCTTTTCTAAAAGTTCTGTTACTAATTCATTTGTAAATTCCGTTCCTCCGTCCATAACAATTTCTTCGGGTACACATATAGAGAAAAATAAGTTTTACTGCTTCAGCTAATTCCACTGCATTTTTGCTTCTTATGGGATTGGCCTGGCTAGCTTCGTAAAGCATCATACACATGTTAAGTATATTTTGCCACCTACAACAAAGGTGTCCATATGTATTTTTGGAAGGTCGGTCTACCTTTTCGGTTATGTTTAATTCCGGATGCGGTGCTTGCCTGTCGTATTTATTTCGGTTACACTGTCGCACCTCTTGATATATGCTGTAACTGTATCTTTCAGATTAATCCAATAATACCTCCGTTGTAATTTTTTACAGTTTCATTTATCCCCCTGTGGTTAGTTTTTCCCTCGTGGTAATTTTTTATAATTTCAATTGTTCTTGTTGTCCTCTATCACTTGTAATTTTTGCAAAACATCTATATAATTTTGGTCCATATCATTAAAACGATCTATATAAGCATTACAGAATCTTTATAAATTTGTTCTTTTTTCGAAAATATAAGTAGTGCTTTCCCTGATCCATATATTCTTTTATAAATCGAAATATTTGTTCTTGATTATTTTGCTTCGGTACCTGTACTTTATAAATCTTTTTGCCTCGATCCTGTTTATATTCTACTTTTATTTCATTCACGTAGGTATATTTAATATGATATTGGGGATTTTTGTTGTCTATTGCTTCATCCATCGTGGGTATTGAGACGTTTGGCTCTTCATTTTCGTTTGAACGTACTGTTTCCCTTATTTCTTCATTTTCTACCTCGGTAGCGGTATCTGTTTCTTCGGTTCCTACTTCAGTAGCGCTGTCTGTTTCTTCATTTGGAAGAATTGTGTCATTTATTGTTTCTTGACGAATTTCTGCTAAATCATCTGTTCCTATTATGTCTTGTATATCCTGAAGTAACTCTTCCGTACTATCTCCTACATTATTCATCACGAACTCAGTTTCTATCGCATTAAGATGTTGTAGGCGGAGCTTATTATTAACATTTTCAGCCTGCATTTGTTCGATTTGTTTTGCGCTGTGCGATATTCGATTATAAGTTAAGTCGTCCTCAAATTGATAAATTTCCACTGGAATTGGTTTTTCTACCTCAACTTCTATAGGATGATTATTGAAGTTTGCTATTTCCGTGATCGCGTGAAAATCCTTCGCGACTGTTAGTGATGCTGGTATTTCAACACCAGGAGCTAATACATGATGGTTTATTATAACATTCGCGTAACTTTTCGTTATTGGTATTCTTACTATCTTTCGCTCGCGTGGCCCTAATTTTACTTTACTATTCTCCCAATGTATTGTAATTTCGCCGAATTTTGTGCGCAATACACCGTTTGGTACGTCGATAACCGCGCCTAATTTTTTTTGTTAAATTTAGCCCAATCAGTCCGTCATAATTATCAGAAAAATCAAATACATGAAATTTTAAAATTTGGTTTGGAGCTTTAAATGTTTTCAAACACGGAATATTTATTATGTAATTGTGTCTCGTGGTTGCATGCGCTGTTTGTATTGTAAATGGTTCGTATATATACGAATTCGCGAAAATATTCATCAACCTTTTTTAGTACTTACCATTGATCTAGATGAACCTGTATCTACCAAAAATTTGGCATTTATTTCAGGTAAAAATATATGCGGTAATTTAGAACATGTGTTAGTGTTTAGCTTAATAGATTCAACAGGACCTTCTTCTACTTCTTCTACTTCTTCTTGTTGCTCAACTCCGTAGTAACCTCCCTCTGCTTGTTCAAGACTCTCTTCGGTCCACTGGGTATCCTCGACGGTGTAATACTCATCTTGCGATTCTTCAAGATAAGATACATTGTCTTCATTCGTCTGATAATATAGCTCCTCTGATGTCCAATTTGCTTTTCCAGTTGGCCTAAATTGATAAGATGCTGTTGGTCTTTGTGTTCGATCGCTTCCTAGTTCCATTGGTGTCTGCCTGGGCTGTCTATTTTGTTGCAATTGTCCAGGTGATTTTGCAAATTTAAACGATGGTGGTCTTTGTGTTTGTGAATTTTGTGGTCTCAATTGTGGTCGAAATTGTGGTTGTGGCAAATTTTTAAATGCCATTGGCTGCTGAAATGGTATCGATGGTCGAACCTGTTGTATCGGTTGATATTGGCGTTGATTGAATTGTGGTAAAACCCGATTAAAATTAGCAATATTTTGCGCAATAGGTTTTTGTGCATTAAAGGAATTTTGTTGTAGCGGTGTATTTTGTTTTGTAGGTTTGAATTCCGTTTTATTAACATTATTCGGTTGTCTGACAAAATAATTAAAATTTTCTTCTTCGAGAACATAGGACATAGCGGTTTCAATGTTTGTTGGATTCCTAAATCTAACTCTATGGCCTATTTCGCCAAATTGCGCGATTCCTCTTAAATAGGTTTGAAGAACCGTATCATTATGCAATTCTGTTTTTATTTGCCGCCTATTCGCATCGTTTTCCGTTAATTTAACTTTTGTTAATATAAATTTAGAATATTTTTACACCTAATCCCGAAATTATAAGCCGTTTCTCCCTTATCAGGTCTCATTTGCATTAAATCTTGAACTAAACAACGTTCTGATCTCTGATCACAAAAGTTAAGTTGCAATAATTCTTTTAATTCTAACCAAGATTGAATTACTTCTCGACTACCTACTAATTGTAGCGCTCTACCCGTTAATTTTGATTGAAATATTCTAAGGAGAAAACCGTTAATTTGAGCTGTCGGATCTGCCGCATTGCCAAAAGTTGTAGCCAAATATTCGCAAGCCCCTATATACATGGACAATGTGTTTGGGTCCCCTCGTATACAGGAATTATATCAATGTGGTTCTTAGTAAGTTCCTGACGAGCCATTGCGTTATGTAATTTTATACCTTGCAGCTTATCTACTAGTTCGTCTAATTGTGAGTCGGTATCTACACTATTTTCTACGTATTCGGTATCAGAATCTACTCCCGCTTCATCAGCAGTAAACTCGGATGAACTACTATCTGAATTATTCATTCACGTTTCCGCAATATCGAAGAATTCGATTTGATTTCGTAGGAAAAAAATGAAAGGAAATCTGGCAATAAATGCATGCACAAAAGTGACAAAATGACTTACAGTAAAAATACGGTGAAATACATTTGCGTTTCTTCGTTTCTTCTGGTTTTCTTCTTGTCTGTGTGTGTCGGTTCCTTAATCCTAAGTCCACCAATTTGTAAATGGGTTGATCGATGGTAGATCGGTGATTCGGCACTGCTTCGCTCTCTTCGTTGCTTCGTCACGGCGTTGTGGGAAAAAGTTTATTCAACACTCGCGCCGCACTTTTGTAGGTCTCTGTATAAATCGTTTGAAACGAACCGGAATTCGAAAATATTGATTCTATCCCGTTACAAGAAATCCTACTGACTGCGCCACTTAACACTTTTGTCCTTTGTATTTTTTTAAATTTCAAATAAAATACAAAATGTGTTAAGAAAAACTTTATTTTGAAAGATGTTTAGCATGTGAAAGCTCAAGTGCGAATGAATGCGAATGAATCTACCAAACGTTATTAGTTGCATCTCGTGTCGACTTATCCGCTTAATAAGGACGCCTACTGCATCTACCGTTCCTGACATCGTAACTCCCTAATTGTTGAAATAAAGGTATTATTATTATTATTATTATTGACAGTGAATTCTTCAGGTAAACCGCATTATATTCTCCTCACAATGACTACTTTTTTCTATAATCTTTGTATCTTTTCCTATACATTCCTTTAGAGTTAAATGTTCGGCTCTGTAATAATATATACTGTAGTGGTTGAATAAATTGATATTATTTAATTGTACCGTTATTACTTAGCTTTACTTTTATCTATTTTAATATAACAAAAAAGTATAGAATGTCGCAGTAAACATCCAGATGATCCACGTGATGTAGGAAACCTCTGCATTTGCCAAGTTTTGCAAGGACATTTTCCTTCAGAATTTTCCCTTCAGGAAGTAAAGATGATCAGTAGTGAGATACCTCTACATCGAAATCAAATATTTGAATTTGAATATTAAATATTTACAACAGATTTGGACAGATCAAAGTTGGATCAAGTTTCAGTTTCAAGTCAAGTTTCAGTGTCAAAAACATTTTTTTACTAGTAGTTATCTTACTTAAATTTAGTTTAATGATGCTTTTATATGCATTTGCAATCCAAGTTCATTGATGTGTCCACAAAAAGACAGGAAAAATGCTGGGATTTCGGTTTTGTCAAAAATTGACGTGTATACGAGGTTGAATACTCATTCTACAATTAAAATCTTAAGATTGTCAATTAACTATAGTAATTTGTTTTTTAAAATTCAAAATATATTTTTCCTATGATGTACACACACCTACCTTTATTTTATAATGAATGTAAGGTGATTCCATAATTTTGCAATTATTATTTATTTCAATTAGACCAAATGGAACATGTCATAGTTCCTTCTCATATATTAAATATCCAATATCTCCTCACATCGATGAAATTAACGGACTTTTCTGAGGCAGTTTGCAGCCCTTAGGAAGACAATCGCTATCGATGTCTGTTAGAAAATTTCAATTCAATGGCATTCACTAGCCAACCAAAATCAAGTTGTTTTATAAATTTTAAGGGCTTTTTTGAAAAAATCCTATTTATTCCAAATTCTAATCTAAAAATGATGGTTAATTGTTAAACAAAGTTTATAATATTAATTTTATCCACATTTTACTTACATATATTGTTGGGTAAATTTTATCCAACGACGATTTGAAGAACGAAAATAGGGTACATAAGACACAAGAGATGACTTAAAAAATGACAGGCCTCTATTTAAAATGAAGGCACATAATGAGAAAAATAATGTGCTAAGTCAATGTAAAATTGGATATTTTGGAATTGGATTAATGCAACCGCGACAAAATACCACTCTAAAAGAACGTAGTGTGGACGACAAATTTCACAAGTTGCTTCAACTCTTACGTCAATTTAATATTTTGTTTTGTTTACAAACAATCCAATTTTGCGTTTGCTTGACACATTTTGTTTCGCAGTGTAGTGCTAGTTAAATCTGAGAATACAACAAAAAAGCTTGGGAAAGTTTTTTTAAGATTATAAAATTCACCATCACCTTAATTATTCGTTTCATTGTAGTGCTCCCAAAATTCTTAAATTGCTTAGTAATTTGATTCATACAAATTTTCTAATTTGTTTCCGTAGCTTCCAACTAAAGAATTCACGCTAATAAGTCGCGTATATTTTTACCTGTCAGTGAATGACATTTCTTTGACATGTTCCTGTCATAGCACTCAATGGGCCATCCAAAATATTGCTGGAGATGTCCGTGTTTGCAAACGTTAAGGTCGCTGGTCGTATAGAAATCCTATCACTGCAGAAAGTTTTCGAAGGTGATCCATCCCAACATAAGGTAAATCTTGGAGCAGGAGGATACAGAAATGAGAGAGGTGAACCTGTCGTTTTTCCCTGTGTTAGACAAGCTGAGAAGGCAATATTAGCTAACGAAGCCCAGACGAAAGAATACCTGCCTATTTTCGGAATAGATAAATTCAACTATGCCGTTGCCAAGCTCGTACTAGGGTATGATTGCCTGTCTCTGGTGGAGAGCAAAATCTTGACTGTGCAAACACTTTCGGGAACAGGCAGTTTACGGTTGACAGCGGAGTTTCTGTACAGGAAATTGGGTTGCAGGACCTTTTACGTATCCAGCCCGACTTGGGAGAATCACAAGTTGCTGTTTAGATGCGCGGGATTCAAGGACAACAGGACTTATAGGTATTGGGACAAGGAAACTTATGGGGTGGATATCGAGGGGATGTGCGAGGATTTGGAATACGCACCAGAAAATTCTGTCATCGTGCTTCAACCATGCGCTCACAATCCTACTGGTTGCGATTTAACACAAGAAGAATGGAGGAGAGTCGCCCAAATTATCGAAGACAAGAAGCTAATACCTGTCATAGATTGTGCTTATCAAGGATTTGCTTCTGGTGACCTAGACAAAGACGCTTGGGCCATTCGACATATCGCTCGGAAGCAGTTAAGCTTCTTTTGTTGCGTATCATTTGCGAAAAATATGGGTTTGTACAGCGAACGCGTTGGCGCCTTATTGTGCGTATTCAAAGACGCGGCTAACGTCGAGGTCGCTCGGATGCAATTGGAGAATATCATAAGAAGCATGTACTCCAATCCTCCGGCCCACGGTGCAAGGATAGTGTTGCATATCCTATCTAATCCCACTCTATTCGAAGAGTGGAAAGAAACCTTGAGGAAGATATCTGCTAGACTTATGGATATGAGGAGACACTTGAGGGAGAAACTGGAGAATCTCGACACCGGGTTGAATTGGGAACACCTGACACGGCACATGGGAATGTTCTCGTATTTAGGATTGACGGAACGGCAAAGCACGCATTTGGTTTACAATCATCACATTTATATACTAAGTTCTGGGAGGATCAATATATGTGGATTGAATTCTACTAACATCGATTATGTCGTCAAAGCTATACTTGAGACTGTAACACATGTTCCGGCTCAGAAATTTTGATGGACGTAGATTTATCAATATCGCCAGAAGTAATGTGGGACTCTGTGCATATCTGTAGCGTCTATAAGATTATCTGTAAATCTGTAAACGTGTATTATATATGTTTGCAGATTTACAGATAACCTTACAGATGCAACAGATATGCAGAATCACACCAATTGATATAGTTAAATTTTTACTTATTTGTGGCACATCAACGTTGTCATTAAATCATTAGTTCTGCAATATAATAATATTAAAAAATACTGAACAATAGACTACAACTTATGTTTTTATCCATTCTGTGAGGAGTTTACGTTTAATGAAATCAAACTGGACTCTATTCCGATAGCCCATTAAAAAGTACCACTAAATCTATAGGACTGAAATTAAAGAGAATGAGAACTATTGCTACACATACAGTAAATACGAAAAATTAGCTCAATCGATGCTACCCTATCCGAGATATTAGCATAACGATTAAAAAATTGTGTATTCTTTTCTCAAGAATGACTTAAGCTATCACGTCAAAAGAACGTATGTAAGTGAGTACTGATTATGAAGATTCTATAAAAATACTTTTTTTTATTTTTTTTACGGGGTAATGTTGCCTTAGTTACAAGCCGCAGCTTATCAGGCACCCGCAGAGCTAAATTTCTCTTCTAATCAACATTACGACCCCGGAAAAACCGATTATCGTAACTGACCAGAGTGAGGTTTGAACTCCGGACTCCGTACTGATAGCCGAGCATGCAAGCCACCCGACTATCAGTCAGGCTATTTGAAGGAAGTAGTAGTGAATAGATATCTTAACCTTTGCTTCGTGCCGAAAATTATCGACCAATATCAATGCTCAGTATTTTTTCGAAGATATTTGAAAAAAATCATAGGCCGAACTAGTAAATCCGGTTTCTTAGCAAAGTTTAATTTGCTGCACAAAACAGCATGGCTTTAGGCCTGCTACTCGTGCGAGACGGCAACAATTTCTTTTGTCCAGGAAGTTGTATGAAGGCCTTAATAAAGGTAAACCTGGTGAGTGGAATATTCTATGACCTTTCGCGGGCATTCGACACGATTAACAAAAGACTTTCTTCGGGAAAAGTTTGCTTGCGATTGTCATATCGCGGCTCCATTTGCGACCTATATATCCTTTCTATCGATACAGAAAGTTCTGTGTTTCCACTGGTGGTGCAAGATCGGGAGACCAATTCGAATCAATATGGGGGTTGTCCGGGATCAACGCTTGGACCGCTGCTCTTTCTGATTTTTATCAACGGACTGGAAAAATATATAATAAGTGGGCGTTTAATAAACTATGCAGACGATAGCTCCATAGTCGTTACTTCGAACAGGTGCTTGATGAGCATCACTGCAAATATAGGGCCAGTATGTCGGAGATGAACTATGGTGTGCAAGAATACGCCTCATTCTGAACTTGGACAAGACAACGTGGTGGAATTCACCTTTAGGCAGTCCAACTAGAGGGTTCGGCGACGCATCTTGTAAGTTCCTCGGAGTCTACCTAGATAGTCGTCTCTCGTGGGTACTCAGTTAGAAACATATCGTGAGCAAGCTAAACAGTGTCTTGCTTTATATTGATTTCCTTTTCTGGTTTTAGCTCTAATATTAAAACATGAATGAATACGACGACGACGACAACGTTTCGCTTTATTAAAAAGCTTTTTCAAGTAGATATATAAATAAATGTAGAAATTTAAATATAAATAAAATGCTTTGTTATAATTTACAATTTCTACATTTATTTATATATCTACTGAAAAAGCTTTTTAATAAAGCGAAACGTTGTCGTCGTCGTCGTATTCATTCATGTTTTAATATTAGACCTAAAAACCAGAAAAAGAGAAATCAATTTATATATACATGGTCAAGATTAAAGGTTTAAAAGTGTTTGCTTGTGATACTTAAACTAGAAATACTTTATTCCCGCGATCCGTTCGATTAACATCTACTAACGGTTTGGCTTACCTCACATTTCTACGCATATTGTGTTGTTGGGGATCGGGGTCCGGTCGTATGTGTCGAGAGTGTTCTTTGTACCAAAACGGTTACTTCGAACGATCTTGGGAGCAGACCGCGTGATTCGTGTAGACAGTTTTTTAAGACTACGGTCTATTGACCAGTGCCGTGTATTTTTTATCTACAAATGTGCCATATATGCTATTGAACATAGACACTCGTTCACTACCAACGGGAGAAGCATGGGTACTAAAACGCGAGACGCCAGTAATTTTCAGAACCCCGAAGCAACGACACCGCGGCTTACGAGAGGTCACTTTATATGGTTCAATGAAGTTTATAATAAACTACCCAAAGACCACCATTGAAAGAATTACGAATTATTCACAAGTTCAAGAAGGACTTAAGAACATTTTTACTAGATCAAACTTATTATAATGTAAAAGAATTTCTTAATGTGTGATTTTTTATCAGCTTGTTTTGTTTATGTTATCTTGTGTTTGTGTCTATTTTGGGTGTTCGTTCGTTTTTTACACCCCTATATTTTATATTTTTTTTTTGTGACGGTACTCATATCACTCTATGTTGGTTCAGAGTCAAAATATATTATTTTATTATTATTATTATTATTATTATTAATCAAAATGAAAAATTAAATAAACTAGCTCAACGGATAAAAATAAAAGGGCGCAAAAGAACAATTAATCTCTGGGTTACCCTCACGAATTAAACTTGAATTTAAAGTAAAAAGTGGGTGAAAGAAATCTGGCTTTCATGAATACCCCAAAAATTGAAAAGGTTTAAACAAAAATAAAAGAACTGAATTTAGAATGACGTTAATAACAATCAATAATTTATTATATAAAAAAAAGAAAACAAAATGTTAATACAAATTGCTGAAAAAAAAACCATGAACATAGGGTTCTGGGCGAAATCAAAAACTGCATTAGACTCTAAATTACAAAAGGACAATGCTAAATCCTCTAACAAAGCAAAAAAGCAAATTAGTTCAGGAAGATAATTCTTTTTCACGAAAATCCACGTGGTTTCAAAATTAAAACAAACTAAATTAAACGTGGACAAATCAAGTAAATTAACAAAAGAAAAACTTACATAGAAGCACAAAGCTTCTATTCACCCAACCCGAGGTGATTAATAAATAATTACAAAACAGCAAAATTAAAAAAAACAAAAAATTAACTCTTTAAACTAAATATATCTTTCAGAACCAAAAATAATAAATGATCTTATATCTAAATTGTGTACACAACAATACAATAACAGTTATTATTAAACGAATTCCTTGATGGACGAAATAAATTCAAATTAAAACGAAACAACCTCTAAATCAAATGAAATAACAAAATGGCAGCAAACAATTACAAAAATTTACGTCTACTCACGCTTGTGTCAATCTCGGAACTGAGTGACAATCTCGACCGCTGCGTACAGCGAAGTCGCAAAAGAGATCAGCCCGCCAACTGACGAAATCTCAAAACATAATAACATAAACAAAACTAGTGAAAACAAAATATACAAACAAATGAAATTAATTTAAAACAACTGAAACATTTAAATAAATAAATCATACAATTAACTCAAAAACTAACTCTTATTTAAAAATAAACAAAACATCTGTGAAATTTTTTCGCAACATTGACAAAGGCAAATCGGAGTAAACATCTGTTCTCTCTCTCGCGAATACAAGGTGTCAACAGCAATATGTTTCACCTTATCTTCAGTCAGTAGTTGGTCAACCTAATGTATTATACGGAGATATTACTTTCATATAAAATGCCGACTGCATGTATGATACATAACTTTCAATAAAAGAAACTTTTCTATTCGGATATGTTTACCTCTTCCATCTGAATATTTAAGGCTTTCACGTCTTAATTTTCGATATAGAAAGACAGTTTACATTTACGCAGCGATTTTATCGCTTTAGTTAAAATTCCCTTTTAATGTGGCTCTGTCATCAATATTAGAACGTTACCGTGTCGGAATAATCCTCTTATTTGCATTTTATGACTTGTGCATCCTAAAATAATGAAAGTGTATATTTCAGCCCTAGTTTTTATAAAGCTACCTACCTACACGATATATAAAGAAGAATTTTGTAACAATGAAATAATATTTAATTCCGTACACGTTATTTAAAGTTATGAGCGTTTTCTCCTTTTTAAGGATGTTTCTTCAAGTCAGTATATGCGAGAGTGGTACACATTTGTTTTAATTTTAGTTCTATAGCTTTAGAAGCACTTTTCAATGACTTATCGGAGTAGAGCCTTTGATTCGCAAAATACCGCACTGCACTTCCAGTTTGACCTTTTACCGTTTCCACTATTCTGCATTACACACCGTTACGAAAGAATAATAACCCTATGTTTAGTTGTACCAATTAGAATAGGTAACTAGAATGCAGAATATAACCAGGTTTTACGTGCATTCTCACAGAGCGTATGCTTATGTTGGTTATTGTTATCAGAGGCGCATGAAAATATACCGGGCGGAAAGTAGGTAGAAACTGTTTTACGCTTTGTCGGCTCTTGTCACAGAACACGCACATTGAAACGTGAAACACGCGGATTTTCTGATAACATCGCAGGTTATAATGAAATCAAAACCACGCCGGAGGATTAAATAGGTTGAAGTACACACAACAAATAGTTACAAAGTTAAAGTCGCTGCAATGTTACATTATGTATATTTCAAGAGGATGTAATGTGTTATGTATAATAGCACTTTCTGCTTTGCATTCCTTTGATTTGAATTGCTTTTGACATTGTCCACACAGAGTATTTTTAATTTCAGACAACCATTCATGCAAATTGGATAGGAAGATGACAGCGATGTTTTGCTTTGAAACTAGGCGTATTTAAATTGTTTCATTTCAAACCTACAATATACATCTTGTCAGTTTCAAAATAAATTTAAACACTGGTCATTCACTGAAAAACGTAAACAGTTGTTAGCGAACAATTTTATGTATTATAAGCGATGTTATTTCGTGCACAAGTAAAATAGTTGAGATCTTCGCGGAACAAGATTCAATTTCCTATTTTTCTTTTCCATGAAAATTAGTTTATTGCCCCTAAGAGTTAAAATTGGTGCGTTCGTTTTAACGCATTTGAGCACGAATTGAAACGTAAGTTTATGTTGAAAATGAATTATAATGTTGCTATATTTTTATAATACATGTTTGTTACTTTTTGTACGAAAAGAAAGAAAGGGTATAGCCTGCTAAGCATGAAGAAATGGCTTCCAGAAGATATTTATGAAAAAGGTTATGGATTGGTATTCGTTAGTCATAAGAAGGTAATACAGGGTATTTTACCTTCTGACTCTCTACTGTTCTTGAAATAAATTAGATGAAGCACATCCCAAGCAGACCTTTCCTTAAATTTTTGTTTCTCGATAACTATTCTATATAGGAAGACAGGTTTACCGCCATCTGTTAGACATTGACTAGGTATTTATGTATGTATAGAGGGTGATATTACACTGCGACTTAAGAGATCCATTGTCTCCTCTATTCTTGTTGTTTCACAGCTAACCTTCCAAACCTATTCCTATCAAAAAGCGTAGGTAAGTCTCCCTCTTTGAATTCACATGCTCCCAGGTGCAACGCCCTTGAGTTGCACAGTGCTCACGCAATTTGAGAGGAGATGAATAAGTGTTCTATCCCGATCCTCACAAAATCTACATTCAGATTCTTTTGCGAATCCAAGCTTATTCAGATGTCCTTTCAGTTTACCATGGCCTGAAGGTTTCTCTGTCAGTATGCGAATATTGTTCTTACTCAGGTTGATGCATTCTGTAAACCTCTTCTGGTTATAAGTTCCCAGAGGAATTTTACTTTGCCTCATTCCCTGGAGATTCTCCCAATAATTAGACTTTCTCTGCTCTATTTTGCCTTTCAATTTCTTCAGTATTGTACTGCTACTTATCCCGCAAAAAGGTTCAGGCCCTAAAAAGGTATTCCAGCCCCTTTTTTGGTAGATTATCCGTTATTTCGTCTCCTTCCACTCCTGTGTGACCCAGAACCTACAGGAGGGTTACTTTATTCCTCTTGCCTAGCTCGTTTAATTTCCCTAGGCATTACAAGATCATCTTGGAACTGATTTCATGTGAGCTCAGCGTCTTGGTGGCTGCTTGACTATCAGACGTAATGATAATCTCCTGCCTTCGGTAATTCCTGTCAATATTGAACTGGACGCATCTTTCAATAGCGTGCTTGGAAGATACTTGGGTATTTTCCCAAGCTTTCGAACTACTTGGTTCCCCATATATTCCTACTCCAGTTCTCTCTGCCGTTTTGGAGTCATCAAGTATACCATTTGATGGTATTTCTATTCAATTTTAAGATGGTGTTTTGATGTTACTCGCTTTTATTACTAAGCATTGCATTGTGATGAATTCCTTCACAAAGCTGCTTATCCTGGACATGTCATCCCGGGCCATGGTCCAGGTTTTATCACCGTCAAGAGATTGATTCCTATGTCTAGTCATTCCTCCTTTAATCATTCTGAGTGTGGTTCTTCTTGCAAGGCTCTCTACCACAATATGGGGAGGGCTTAGATTTAATACCGTCTCAATAGCTGCTGTTGGGCAGGTTCTCATAGCCCCAGGCATTGAATCATTAAGTATTTTTTTGAAAAAAAATCGTTGGTAATGTAGAAAAGAAAAATAATTTAGAAATACTTGAAATGATGCGTTTCATAATTATTTAAGAGTGACAATCCTCAAAAAATCACAAAATATTATTAATTATATCTACTACAACTCCTATAAGTTCGATTAAAAATAATGGATGCAACACACTCGAAAAGAATAAAATCCAATCATGACTACTGGTATACCCGATATTCGTTCAAAAAAAATGCATAAAATAATTACGTATTATCATTCGATGTGTAATACATAGATGGCGGTAGCTGTGTTTTCAAAATAAAATAGTTTTCTGGAAACAAAAGTTTTAAAAAAGATATGCTTATCCGGCTAGAGCTAGACCTTTCATGATTCATGAAATTATGATAGTCAAACGAAAATAATGACTCGCTGACATTTCATTTCAAAATGGAAAATCTGAATCGACTGAATCCACTTTTTGCCATTATCATGTAAATACGGTTCTACAAAATCTTTACCATGCACATTCACCATTTTTAATTCGAAACAATCGTCATTTATCATTCAATAACATATAGTTATTAATTGCGTGTAACACCAATGTAAAATAGCATAATGCATTCATAGAAAGGAAAGTAGATTTTATGTCTTTTCTTGCATGTTATTAAATTGTTGTCAAATCGTTGTTTTAGATTTCTGCTGCTGCACTAGACACGTCTAAGAAGCAATTATTTCTATTTAGAACAATAATAATTCCCACTATTACGCTGACTCACCAGCACATCAGGAGTATACCCGAAAACATCATTTTTTGAGTGTTTCATGTAATAATATTGTTCTTGAACACATTTTAAGGTGGTCACTAAACTAATTCACTAAAAGAAGCTGCATATCGGTATGTTTAGTAGTTTTTGCTTTATACACACGTCTTGTTGTTCTCACTATCACGCTGACTCACCAGCACTTCAGGAGCCTACCAGAAAACATCATTTTTTTGAGTGATTCCTGTAATAATATTGTTATTGAACACAGTGTAGCTGAAAAACGACATACTTTTTTATTTTACTTTATATTTATGTGACTTTATGTAATCATATTGTTATTAAGCACATTTTAAAGTGATTATCAAACTATTACAGATCAAAAAAAAAACGAGTATCGGTTTGTTTACTAGTTTTTGCTTTATGCATGCGCAGGAACAAAGCGACAGTATCTATACAGTTTCAATTTAATATTCTTAATTATTCTAATAATACTGCTTGCTTTCTCCGTAATAGTATTCTAAAACCACATATAACCGACCTAAACATCGTCTCCTACTGTGAATATATTCCTTCATTATTATTACTATAATAGCTGTCGATTTCCGAACCCTTCATTGTCCCCAATTGAGCCCGGATGTTGTCTGCGGAAGAGTTAGGAAATTGCTTTCTATATGAACGACGTGACGTGTCAATTAATTAAATTGGTTTGACGTATCGAATATACTCGTGTTAGATGGGTGGGGGAAGTATTAAATTTGTAATTTTAATATATTACGGCAAAGTAGTTACATAGTTTAGATTCTATCGACTGTCATTGAATCATATTTAATTAAATATAGCAATAAAAAATATGAGGGTCTCAAAACAGAAACGTGTGGTACTCCGCTATAACGCCAATCAATTTACTCGCCAAAAAATATAAAAAAAACCAAACTACTGCTGACTCCTCCGAAAGGTCCAAGATCTTACCTGTCATTCAGGGTCCCGCCGGCTCAGTGAAGACGGGAGTGGGTTAACAACAAAGATCGAAAACTAAGGCGCCACCCGCTTTAAGATTTACCCTGTCGAGGCGTCCGTCAAAACGGGAAATTCGGAGATAGTAAATATAGGGGGAAATCAGCGTAACAATAGGAAAAAAAAACAATAACGAAACTACAGATTACGTGGTAAATGTAAGTAACAAGTTTATTGTAAATGGTAATATGCGTAATAAAAAAAAGGGAAGTTAAAAATTGTAAAGTATTTCGAAAAATAAGTTGTATAAACGCAGACGAGTACAAAAAACATTTAGGGCTCGAATAAATATCGAGTTCCCCTTAAAGAAAATTGATACGTAACAAAGTTACAAAAGTAATCTTAACTACACACGGGTGGGTTTCGTACGCGTAACGTTGATGATCACCAAAGCTTAGCGCTAACAATATTTCAACAGTGGCGTGTTTAAAACTCTGCCGTATCCGACGACGATAACATTTATAAGCGTTTAAAATTAAATATATATAAAACAATTACTTGATATCCTGAAGGGAAAAGAGAACAAAAAAAAAAATAACAAACATGAGCCCCCGATGCCTAATTGGGTTCTTTACTCAAGAAAATTTGGCTCTACGCTGCCGTTTAGGCGAGCATACAAAAATAGTTAACGGCAATAATAAGTAAAAATTTATAACACAAGCCTGATTCGTTTCGCCGACGTCCTCCCCCACGTCTAGCGTCCTTGGAGAAACGTGCCGACCTCCGGTGTTGACGGCCCCCAGATCAGGAATTCGGGTCTGTCTCCAGGCTCGGTAAACTCGCAAAAAAAACGTGCAGCGGATGGCGGTGACTAAACCCCGAATGGCAGGCTTGAGATGGACAACGCCAAAGGTCCAATTAGGGAGATCACATCACCCCATCAAGATTAGGCAACGGTAATTATGCCTCAAAAAGGGCCCACAGCTTATAATAATACAATGTGCAGGTTAACTCGTAGGTGGGAAAAAAAACCTTTGCGTCTAAAGGTTTAAGGAACCACACGTTCAAAACACGTGGGCGGTGAAAACGTAGGTCGTCTGATTGCACAAAATCCGCCTAAGCGATACGAACCGCAAAAATTTCCACACTAGGCCTTCGCCTAAACCATCAAAAACAATGCGATTCCGCCAGCAATACTCGCAAAATGCCCTTAAATCCGCATAACTCAAATGCGTTACTTCCACACAACAAAATGGCAAATGCGGACGAACCAAACGCAGGCCTACACACTCATAGAGCCAAAACGGGAGTGACGAGAAAACCGGAAGATCGTTTCGAACCTTTTCCGATAAAACCACGATTCTCGAATAATCGATACCGGAAACGACGTAATCGAAACTCCACGAAGCAAAACGCTCTAAACATCCCCCCAGACAATACAAAGTACTCGCAGAAAAGATAACTTGAAGAGAAATTTAGAAATGAAAAGTTGGTAACCCTGACTTCACCGAACAACCGCCGCTAACATCGTTCGCGCTGTCAAACAGCTGACCGGTGTAGTAAACAAAACAACGAGGTTCACCAACTCTTCCAGGAAACAGAAGAAAATAGGGAAATAACGAACAACCGAGAAAGGCACGAAAAAAAAGCTGAACAAACACAGGTCGGCAGTATCCCGGTAAGTAATAAAGAAGTAACCCTCAATACTAAAACATAACCTCCGCTTCTAGTGACAATACCCGAGCGAGATCGGAAATTAACAGCAATGTAACACGTAGGCGACTAGTATGTTACACCAAGGTTACTCCGAATAAAAGGAACGTTAAATAGGTACAGTAAGGAAAAATAGATACAGTACGAGCGAGAAGGTAAGAAAACAGCGTTACACCGCACCCAAAAGATAGCGAAATGTATTACGGTATAAGTACAATATTATCTAAACTGACATGGATCATGTTGGGATCTTTTATTTATCGTTCGTGATTCATAAATTGTAAATCGCACACGAGTAGACACTGTCTAGAGGATCATCTCATATATTTGCAGATTTTATGTTTATAATTTTATAAAACAAGAGAATTAATAGTTCTAAAATTAGATTTAAATTTAAAGACTTGGTCTAGTGTAAATATTTAAAGTGACGCAGTGGTTTAAAAATGTCAAACAGTTAATATTTCCCAAGTTCTACTAAAGAAAAAATAATGGTATCTTAACATTTTTAATTTTAAGTCACTGTTTTTAAAATAGCATATATAGGTCCACAATTATTCAGTTATTTGGCTCCTTAAATTGCGTGTATAATTTCTGTGGAGTAAACATTAAGTGGATATCTCAAAAGAGTATTTAAATTTTGCACTTATGGTAACAACAGGATGTTAAGATGTATCTGCTCAATTATTTAGCACATAAGTATTCTGTTTTGTGAAACTGAATTAGTAATACTTTGAAAATATGTCAAGGATGTTTCTCTTTTCTTTTTCGGCGAATGAGTAATGATTTAGATTTTCGGGTATGATACCCAATTGCCTTTTCGGTCGATTCTTTTAGATAAAAACATTGCAGTTGTTCCAAATCTTTCTTGTGCATGTATGTGCAATGTATTGCATTAAAAATTAAATAAGAAAAATTACAGCTAATACTACTTGTTCGTTAGTTATCAATGGAGGTGAGAAAACTTGTCGTTTCCGTCCCAAAACGTTTTCAACAATGACATACTCAAGCGTACACTAAATATAAAAATGTGTAACGCATAGGATGTCTATTTATTACTCGCAACAAGAATAGCCTCATGATCGGTTCAGCTCTCCTAAGGAGACGTTATTGAGGACTATTATATCCAAACAATTTTCGGCAAACATTTGCAGAAAAAATATGATTCATGAGAGTCAATTATTTCGTAGGCGATTGCTATTCTTGGATGGTTATGAAGTTGACAAAATGAATGGGGAGGCGTTTGGCATTCGAGTATGATACATATTTTCGTGATGTGGGAATTCTAAGAAGGTTTATAGTACTCAGAAACCGATAAAATTGTTGCTGATTGTTGATTAAGATCTTGTAAAAAATAAGTGCATCTTCAATGTGTCTGGATCTAACATCACTTTATTTTTATATGTTTTCGAGAAGGAACCGGCGAAAATGAACAGCAAAGGGTTCGCGATCAAATAAGTAAATAAAAAATTTTGACACATACCTACTTGATTTATTTATAGAGTAGATATAAAGCGCATTAAGGGAAAAATGGTGAAGGCGCCAGTATCTACAGCCATATGTAAAAGAGTGAATATACACAATAATGTAAGTGTATTATTTTCTAGGATGTAAAACTATATTTATATTAATGTCATGAATATAAGTTGATAATTACGTAAATATCTGTTTTATGAAAACTCAGCTTAACCCCATTGGTTTGTATTTTTTTATTCCGGGACTTGTGTGGTTCTTCATATTCGAGATGTAATCGTTCAGTCTGTATAGCTTCATTGAAACTTGACTTTCCGCCTCCAGATGTTTCTTTGTTAGATATGTTTGCAATAAAATATATAGAAGCTGTCGATTTATACCATAATAATAATAAGTTTATTAACCCAAGTGCATTTACAATGAAATAGGGGTACGTCATTAAATACAAAGAAAAAAAAGTGTGTAAAAAAACAATTAATACAGTAGTACAAAATAAAAACAAGCACTGAACACGAGACGACAAGTATACACTGAAAATGTAAATAAAAAAAAATTGTAAATCATAGCAAGCCCATCCGGCAAGCAGTCGAGCAACACCACGTTAACAAAACAAAAAAAAAAATAAACAAATTTCTGGAATAAACTACAGGTGGACAATTCCCTCTCCCTCATTTAGTTTTGAGAAAAGTCTCAAATTCAGCAAGAGGGTAAAAGCAGCTTTTAATAACACGTCCTTTAATTTATTCTTGAACGCATACGGAGAGCAAGAATTACGTAATTGAGGCGAAAGCAGATTGTAGTAGTGGGACCCAGCAATATAGGGTGATTTGCTATAAAAGGAATGATTGGTCTTCCTATATATCAATAGGTCACTGTTTCGCGTGCTGTAATCATGATTGTCGGCCGGTTTGGCAAATTTATCTCTATTATTATGAACATATACTAAAAGTTTGTATAAATAGATGGAAGTGACAGTAAGGATATTGTTATTTCTAAAGGTATCTCTACATGAAATATTGTATGGTAGGTGAAATATTAATCTAATAATACGCTTTTGTTGTACAAATATCCTAGGAATTTCAGTAGCTTGACCCCATACAATAATGTTGAAAGAAATAATTGAATATATGTAGGCATAATATACATTAAGTATGGAGGCCGTGTCAAGAACGTCCTTAGCTGATAGCATAATACCCTTTCTGTAGTTTTTCACATATTCCATCTACTTGATTATTCCATGACAAACAGCAATCTAAAATAGTACCCAAGAACCTACAACAAGGCTCAGTTTTAAAGCTTGTATTTTTGAAGGTAAAGGTCAAATTAGAGGGGGATCTGTGTTTATTAAAAAAATCAATAAAGACAGTTTTACTGTGATTAATCATAAGTCTATTGGTTGTACACCAATTGTCAAAGTTTTCCAAAGCAGAGTTTATCTTCTTTAGCAAACTGTCCTTATTACTATCAGATATGATGATACAGGTGTCGTCAGCATAGAGAAATATTATACCTTGTAGAATGGAGCTAGGCAAGTCGTTTATAAACATAAGAAAAATCAGTGGTCCCCATTCATTAAATATATCTAGTAATAAATAGGTATGAAAACAACTGGTATAGTTGGCCCTTCTTTACTTTATTTTTATCTTAGACTACATGTTTCTGCAACTACTTGCCATCCTCAGGTCTCTACAAAATTATTATCACATGTAATTTGTTATATGTTTTATATGTTTGAAAATAATTACATAATTATATGAAATATTTTTAAAAGTGTTATTAGTTATTATAAAATATTTAATTATTTGGAATTAAAATTTAAAAAGAAAATTGAAAAAACTTTGATTGCATAATATCTTGAATAAATTAATTATATAAGTGTATAAATATATGAGTTATAATATAAAATGAGATTACTTAAACGTTATAGGAACATACAAAATAAGATACAAGATCGTTTTTTAATATCTTGATAATTAATTATGATGTATGCGTATTGTTCACTTTTAAAGAATATTTTACTTCGTTCCAAATACTCTTCAATCCCCTTAAAGGAAGTAGAAACGTCCACATTTCCATATTGCCTAATATACTTTGCATTCGACGTCATCCTAAAGACGTTTTACGCCACATCCCCCGTTAATACACCCTCACTCGCGCCCCTGCGCTAACAATCCAGGTCGTTCCAGGCTCATTTGGCCGCGCCGCGCGAGCAGCGGAGTCAACAAGTGCCTGGCGACCTTGACCTGAGCGTCGTCTTGTTCGCCCCGTGCTGATGTTCCGCCTCCCTACTCGTTACTAACGTTACCAACCGTGAAGGAACTCTTCGCGGCCGACGCATCAGCATTACCATCGTTGCGGCTTCCCCCATTTGACGTCCCACTCGGATGGTTAGGCGAAACAGTAATGATGACATCACGCTAATGGGGTGAAAGTTTGACTCTACTCAGAAACGTGTGTAGCTCTATTTTAGTCTATGAACAGTTTGAATAAAATACGATTGATTGAATTTTGCTTCTTCGTAGCTGATGCATAAACATATAACAAGGACTGTAGCGTTAGTAATAGATACACAAAATATCCAATCACTCCGCGCTACACTTGTTTATTAATTCAGGATCATTATTTCGGGAGATCATGGATTCCCATTTCCATTTGAAGACCGAATGAATAAAAGAAAGGTTTATTTCCTGCACACGCATCATTAACCCTACCCTAAAAAGGTATTTACAATGGCCTTCTGATGTCTTATTCGATCTGCTGAAGCACCAAGAACTAAAGGCCAATTTTAAGGAACGTAATCCTTCTATACAAATAAATCTATCAAGGCCGAATATAATGGAGCCGCATGTTTTCAATAGCCACCATTTGTCACGTGTTATTTAAATCTGGTTCCAATTATGCGTTTCGTCTGCTTAATCACCATATTCGATTTTGTAAACATCCAATATTTGGTTTATCATTCGCGTCAACTAAAAGGTTTCTCAATGCGTTAAATTATTATTGTTCTTGCAAAAAAGGTGGAAATAAGCAGAAATAAATACTGAAAAATTACTTGAAAACCGCATTTCGATAGCTTTCTAATTTCTTAGTTTTATTGGAACCCTTTGACAGGAGTCTCCAGAAACACGCAGCCCCTTGGCCTTTTGTATTTAATTTCCCATTTCTTTTACCCATTAAATTATATTAGCTATTCCAATATATTTGTACCCTGCACTAATTTGTATAGATTTCTACCTGGTTGAATCGAAGTAATCCTCTAGGTTTATTTCGGCATGCCGATAATTGCCTGTCTTTTTGTGTCTAGAGTCTTGCATTCACAAAGATTGTCGTAAGCGTTCTTTGTCATCTCATTACACAGTCTGCAGTTGATATCTCCAGTGTACATGTCAATTTTCTGCAAGTGTCCATTGAGTGACTGTGTCCTGCTAGAAGGCCTTTTACGGTACGAAAGTGATTCCTATTGAGCTGCAATAGTTCCTCAGCCTTCTTTTTTGATAATCTTTCTATGAATTTGCTTGGTTGCATTATTCCAGTGTTGTTTGTATTTATCTTTGATCCAACTCCTTACCTGCTCTCGTGCTGTATTTGCAGACAATCCTGGAACAGATTTTGGTCCCATATATGAATCTAGTGATTTCTTTGCTTGCTAACTTATCAGCTTTTTCATTTCCTTCGATTGCTGAACGTTCGGGCACCTACAGCATAGTGACTTTATTTCCATCTGTCAGGCTTGCCATTTCTTGAACTGAAAGATGTTACTTACAAGAACGAATTTTAACGCCTTCAATTGAAGTTCGACGATCAAATCGTATTCTAAAGTCAACAAAAAACAGAACGACTACGTTTATGTTGCCAGCGCTAAAAAAATAGATAGTGGTCCGACCACGATTCTAGAAGCTTTTTCACGTAAGAATTGCAAACAGTGGGAAATCGCTATGGAAGATGAATTACATTCATTGGAAGAAAATAATACGTGGAAACTGGTAGATTTACCAGAAGATCGCAAAGCAATCAAATGTAAATGGGTATTCAAAACGAAATTTGATGATAATGGACATGCGGTACGGCGTAAAACTCGTTTAGTTGCAAAAGGTTGTTCACAATAACCTGGCGTTGATTATACTGAGACATATTCACTAGTCGTTCGGTATACATCTATTCGTTCTCTGATTGCTTTAGATGTTAAGCATGGTCTAAAAATAGATCAAAAGGATGCTGTAACAGCATTTCTGCAAGGAGACCTTACAGAAGAAATTTACATGGAACAACCTGATGGATATAATGACGGAAGTGGATATCAGCTTCAAATCTGATCCAACGACTATAGCATGTGATAATCAAAGCGCAATTACTCTAGTGAAATCTGATGGATATCGAGCTAGATCAAAACATATGGATGTACTTCATCACTATATTAGAGAGCGTGTTGAAAACCAGATAATCAACATCAAATACATTCCAACTGAAGAAATGGTAGTTGACAGTTTGACAAAAGCGGTTGAAAAAGCGAAGGTGGATTTTTGCACTAGAGGAATGGGGTTAATTAGATGTAATGAAACTTAATGTGTAAGATTTCATTAAGTGGGAGTGTTGAAATAGTATTGCTTTTTGTCAACTAATGCCCTCAGTATCGCCTGGTTATCTGTTGCAATATTGATGCGCTCATTTTCATAATACCTCTGATTGATTTCAATTGCGCAATGCAATATTACGCGTACCTCTGCTTGAAAGACCGTGGCATTTTTCCTTTTGGAAGAGTGTGCCAGTGTGAGAACCGCCGCGAACTGTAAGTTAAAATTGCCGAAAATTTTGAATACTAAACACAACCAAACCAAAAGCGCGACCTGCGGTTAATCCAGGATATCACCTGCCTGTTGTCGACTACCAAAGGAAATTCTGCGCTCAACAGCTGCGGCAAGCGGGACTAAATTCCCGATGACGGTCTATCTGCTGTAGGGGAGCGGTATGCTGACGACGTAGCTCAATGGAAATGGGAGTGGACTAACTTAAGGTGGTGGTGTAAATCTTGGTTAAGGGCGCCAAGGCTCTGATAAAATACCAAAGCATAAAGAATTTAATAACAAAATAAATTGTAATAAGGTAATTAATGTTGTTAATTGAAAGCCTCGTATATGGTAAAATTTTGATAAAGCGTAGGCCCTGTATATGAAGGAATTTAAGTAAAGTAAACAAAAAGATAACTATTAAATGTTGACAAGGTTGTGTAAAATTTAAGTCAATAATTTAAATACTTCTTTTCTGAACGATAAAATAGTAAAACATAATACATGCACGTATTCGCTGAAGGTGTTGTCGGGGTTAACTACTCTCAAGGTAGATATCCACCGCGATGCCCAAAAATGTTGAGAGTCCCTTTGTATCGTAACAGGATTGTGTTCCTACCGTGGAGCAAAGGGTTATGCTTTTATAGTTTCATCTTCGATCGAATATCAATGGTGACTTCTATCAGTGGTGGATACGAACAACAGTCGATTACAGTAATAATAGGCGGTAGAATTAGTCGGTGACACGAACAATAGGCGGTAGAAAACAATCCTTAAATAAATAACACGGCAATCAGCCAAAAGCCAAAGAAAGCCAAAAATTCCGTGAACACTGAAATGAAAAGTAACGGATTGTTTCTATACGTCTTTTCAATTTCGTTTTCTGAAAAATTGTTCGTTAATTTTTTTTTGATGCATATTTTTTGTGTGGCACATAATTACGGAATCGTTTGGCTATATAAAGAATTTTACCGGCGGTCTTTTAAACACTGCGTATTATTGTGGGGAGTTCGAATAAATTCCACCAGCTTTGGAAACTTATGATATTTTACCTCATGTTTTTACCCCAACCCTGATTTCTGGGGTTTCGTCAGTGTTATAGTCGTGAATGAGCACTAAGCCAAATCGTTGATGATATATTACCTGCTATTGGTGACAATAAAGTTATCGCACTCAGGAGTTCGTCATCTAGAAATACATTAGGTTCAGCAAAAATTCAATTTATTTTTTTTTTCCTTGTGTTTACCAAATAGGCCTTAGTAGAAATTAGTTTCATATAAGGATATATTTGGTTTATGAACATCAAATTACGTCTGGAGTTCCACAAGGTAGTATTCTTGGTCCTTCGCTATATTATTTATTTACTTAAAATTATTTTTTTTTGTCTTTGAGTTTAGTAACTCTTTTTTCTTACAAATTATGTTTGCATATCTTTAAACTAAAGTAATACTCATCAAATCTGCCGAAAATTTAATTGTATCCGAGGGAAGGTCAAAAATATGAAACTACGCTAAGATTAAAGTATCTCAGTTTTTGGATTTAGAAGATTCTTTTATTAATAAATGTTATTTCAAATTCAATATGAAGTTTCGCTTAATTTTAGCAAAAATAGCATTTAATTGTCTTTTACTTACTGCCGGTTAATGTATATTTAATTATTTATATGTTATTACATGTTTACATTATTGTAATCATCTAACATTTTTCTATCTTATCGCAAATTTGTGATTTTTTATTGCTGAGGATTAGCATGGGGCTACTTTTCATGTAAATAATGATCTCAAATTACTTGATGATAAGCTTTCTAATCACTTCTGCTTTACTTTTTAATCGAACTAAATTACGTAATATTGATTTGATTTATGCCCGAGAATTGTGAAACAATTTTACGGTGAGCAATTTAGCAGAAGTTACACAGGATTCCTTTGCAGTAAATTATCTCGCAAGATCAATTCCTAGCGTGACTATTATTCGTAATACAGTCCGATGCTTTGAAACGTTTACAGTAATAAGTAACAAAAATAAAAATATCCTAGCGAAAAATGTCAGTGATATCGAAATAAGTTGTGCTTTAGTGGAATAAAATCTTGGTATAACATCTAAACAAATTGCTTGTAGATTTAATAATAGTGCAAAAGTTTTAAACCTCTTACATAAGAATAAGTATCGATCGTACCAAATACAGGTACTTTATTATTATTGTTAAGTTTTTAGAATCTATGTTATTTTATTTGATTATTGACTTTCAAAGCTGTTTTTTTTTTCTTTTTATGTTGTTTATGAGCTCTGGCACTGAAATTTATACTTTACATTACCTGATGCTTCGATATAAAAATAAGTATGAATAGATTTTAGTTATCGAATATGTATTATGTCTTATTATTACCTTTTTAATGCAGGTGTAATGTTGGATTTAATATCACTTTTACAAACTTTATAAATAAAGCGAGGAAAAGAGTATCAGGCTTAATTTAATTCGGCTGAACTATAACAATTCGTCGAACGCTAATAAATCTGTTCTGCGGCTTCGTGCGTAGCTACGCCTACAGTTGAAGTCCGTCCCATTTCCAGTCGCCCAGAATGCAATCGACAGCTTGCAACTTTTCATCCGGTCGGTATGCATACAGGTCTATGTACATTATAATAAGCCTACTCTACAATGCATCTGCATCATAAATGATGGTTATCGGAAAATTCGACACCCAATAGGAAGAGCATTACTTTCTCCCGTAGCTGTAGGGTATATTATATATAATGAGAGACTAAACAAATATACAGGGTCGCTAAAAAGTATGGATACAGTTAAATATTATGAAAACTATTAAACAAAACTTGTTGAAATTTGGTACATGGTTAAAAGTATTTAAATTCTATCGTCTAAGATGTTCTTCAAATTTCTATCTTCATTTGTTCTGGTGATACAAGGCTAACTTGATTTTTTTTAAATGGCACGAAGGGTCAAATTTAATATTTTTGAAAAGAGATTTTTTTCTGCGTTCTCTGATGTAACACATACATATTTTATTTTAATCGAAACTTTAAAAAAAATATTCGAACTAGTGAAATTTTGAAAAATGAAAAATTTTGTTACCCTTTCATTTCATTCGTTACTTACTATCGTTACTTCTTTGCTGCGTGAAGTTTGACCAAAAAATAAATAATAATAGTTGTTAATAATAATTGTAAAAATAACACATTTAACTGAAACAGAACAGATTTTAATAAAAAGAAGCTCAAACAAGAAATTACATAATTTTTATGTTATAAAAGATGTTCTAAATGATTTCCATTTACCTCCTGGCAATAATGAACACGTTGAGCAAAATTTTGCAAAGAATTAATCAAAATATTTGGAGAAATACTGGCAATTTCGTTTCTTATACGTTCTTGTAGGTCTTCGATTTGTAATGGTCTGTTGACATACACTCGATTTTTTACATGACTCCACGGGAAAAAATCAAGTAGGGTCAGATCAGGAGACCTAGCTGGCCATTCAATAGCCCCCCTTCGCCCTATCCATCTACCGGGAAATGTTTCAAATATTCGCGCACTTTGCGACCAAAATGCGGCGATGCTCCGTCTTGTTGAAACCATATGGTTTCTGTTGATATACAATTTCGATTGCCGTGGTTTGGAAATATTTCCCTAAGTCGTGGAACAATATGTTGTTGTAAAAGTTGCAAATATCTTTCAGACGTTAAATTGCCGTTAATGGAAAAAGGACCTACGATAATTCCGACCAATAATGCCACACCAAACATTAATTTTCTGTCGATGCTGCGTATGAACCTGCTCCATCCAATGCGGATTTCTGTCAGACCAATATCGACAGTTATGGCGGTTAACATATCCATTTAGACAAAAAGTTGACTCATCAGAGAAGAGGACTCGATTAAGAAAGTTACCATCCTGATGTATTCTGTACATCATAGTTTCGCAAAATTCGGTTCTGCGGTCAAAATCGTCGTCACTTAATTCTTGTAGCAAGTGAATTTTATAAGGATGATATTTTTCGCGTTTCATTATTTTTTATATGGATCCTTTATTATATATTTATGGATTCATGTTGTGGTTCAACGCCAACTGTTGTACTGAATTTTTTGGATTTTCTACCACATCCAACATAACATTCAAAGAATTCTCTTCGTTGGTAATAATTCGAGGTCGCCCAGGTCTTGCACGGTCTTTAACGCTACCAATTTCTTGAAATCTTTGTAAGGTTTTTGAAACCGTCGTCCTGGAGATCGGTTCCCGATTTGGATGAATTTCATTAAAAAGAGTCACTACTTGAGCACAACTTCGTTTTCTGCCGCCATAACCAACCATCATGAGAATTTCTATACGCTCAGTTTTGCTTAAATGTACCATTGTTAAACAAATTATTGCACACAAGTTTAATTTTTGGCGAATATGCAAGTGACACATCGTCAATAACAGCATTTTCAAAGCTAACTTAGTTTTATTTTTCCAGAATTAAATTTTTGAATTTAATTTTTTTTTTTTGCCTTTTAATAAAAATAAAGGTGGGCATGTGTTACATTACTGAATTCAGAAAAAAATGCTCTTTTTAAAAGTATTAAATTTGACCACCCGTGCCATTTAAAAAAAATTAAGTTAGCCTTGTATTTTCAAAATAAATGATGGTAGAAAACCGAGCTCTGCTAAACCGTTCTGAAAATATTTTACTGTATCCACATTTTCTAGCGACCCTGTATATAAAGTACTCAACAATCAATCTAAATCACCCATCAAAATCATTTATGATAAGAGGGAACTTTAAAATATAATCCAGACAAAAATTTATTTTACAGTCAGTTTCACCTGTAATCAAAACGTAAAAAGGCCATCCGTCCACTTTTACTCCATTCCAAAATGTTATAATGTTGCATACACCGATATGCATTTTGTACATCCCTCACGCATTTCATTTCATAGTGTAAGTGCAAAGCCGTGTCACCACAAACATTCATACGGGAAGCGAACTAAATCGAATCGTGTTTTTTTTTCCCTGTAGCAATATCGCTGCGAGGATTCGCTGGAATTTAACTCTAAACTCAGTAACTAACTACTAGTAACTGAACCGCGCAGGAGAGCAGGTGCATTGGTACATAAATCGCCAAACGCCGCAGATTCTATATTAAAACTTCATTAACTCGAGCGGAGTTGAGATTACGGCCCGTCCAGAAAGTCAAATCCCCGGATTTAATTGGCCGGACCGTAATCTAATTGCATGCGTGTAGACGGTCAGAGGGAGCTCCGGTATCCGGAAATTAACTTCGAATTTTGATAATTCCGCCCTTTCGCTTTTGTAGGTAGAAGGGGAAAAAAGTCCGCCGTCGAAGTTGTGGCTTTGAATTATTTATATTTAGCTAGACGTACGTACTCGTGAATTAGAGATGATCGGCTAACGTTGCAGTCAGTAGCGGGTATAATGTATGTAGGTCATGGAGTGGCTTTAAAAATGTCAAAGTGCAAAGTCATCGTTTATATAAATATCATCGCTGCGAATATAAGTACCTACGTGTGTTGATAAATATTTTAATATCAACCTATAATAAATAAATTATTGTATAAATATACAATATAAATAAAATAAACACTGGGATATAATAGAATGTATTATATACAAGAATGAAAGGCAAATTTCGAGCCGACATACTTATATTTTGTTTTTTATTCTTTCAAGAAACGTTTCGACCATATATTTGGTCATCATCAAACTAACAGAAATTAAAAACATAAGATTAGGCAATTATTTCCAATTATTGTTTTTAGAATTTTAACAAGATGTATTCAAATTTCGACATTAAAGGCTCTGCTCCGATAAGCCATTGAAAAATGCCTCTAAAGCTATCGGGCTGAAATTAAAGCAAATGGTTACTACTGTCACGCATACTGTAAATACCAAAAATTAGCTGAATCGATTACACCCCATTCGAGATATTAGCATAGGGGTGGAAAAAATTCAATATTTTTTTTTCTCAGGAATTACTTCATTTTCAAAAAAAAAAAACATGTAAGTAAACACTGATGAAACATTCTATAAAAAGTCAAGAAAGAGGTTTAATATATATTTTTTTCAGTTTTTTCTGTGTGGTAGAACATGTAAATAAAAAATAAAAAGTAAAATGTTTGAATGATTTTAGTCAGAGCAATTTGTTATTGGTTATTTTAGGGTAAAAATAATTATTCATCGATTAATTTTAGGATTATTTGCATAAATGTTTCAGCCCTATTAGTTATAAAAGCACCGAAATATACAAAAGCATATTGTAACACTAAAATAATATTTAATTCCGTACACGAAGTTTAAAGTTATTATTATTTTCCCTTTTTGAGGGGTGATTTTTTTGAGTTGGGTTTAAGGTGCTAATTTGACTTTTTTATTATACATGAGTGTATAATCATATTTGGGTTTATTATATGTTTCGTAAAGTTCTTTTAGTAAAGTAATACAAATAAAAAATAAAACCTCTTTGGTCTTAGCAGCAGTATTGGGTTATTGATTATTTTAAGGATAAAATAATTATTCATCGATCGGATTCAGGATTATTTATATGTAAATTTCAGCCCTAGTATCAATAACAGCACCGACATATAAAAAAGAATATTGTAACAATAAAATAATATTCAATTCCGTACACGCTGTTCGAAGTTATGAGTATATCCTCCTTTTGAGGGATGTTTTTTCAAGTTGGATTTAAGAATTCGATTTGATTTTTTGTTACCTATAAATATATGCATTTCGGTAAATATATATATTTTTGTATGATATAACATATTAATTAATATAAATCAATCAAATCTCTGTTAGATATTTATTGTTCTAATAACAATATAATTCTATCCACAGTTGTTATTGCAACAAGCTATGTATTTATACTTGTCATGATTTTCTTAATCTTGAACAGAACCGCTATTCGTATTTTACTTTTGTTCTTACTGAAATTCATGGTTGAACAATTATTTTAACCCTAAAATCAACAAAAACAAATTACTCTTACTAAGATCATTCAAAGAGATTTTATTTTTTATTTACATGTTCTACCACACAGAAAAAAACTGAAAAAAACATATAATAAACCTAAATATATACAGTCTAATATAACAAAAAACCAAGTTGACACCTTGAACCAAACTCAAAAAAGACCACCCCTAAAAAGGGGAAAATAATGTTAACTTTGAACCGCGTGGAGGGAATCAATTCTTGATTTTTTATAGAATGCCCATAATCAGTGTTTACTTACATAATTTGTTTGAACGTGATAGCTTAAGTAATTCCTGAGAAAAAAATATTGAATTTTTCCACCCTTATGCTAATATCTCGAATGGAGTGGCGTCGATTGAGCTAATTTTTGGTATTTACAGTATGTGTGACAGTAGTACTCATTTGTTTTAATTTCAGTCCGATAGCTTTAAGGGTAGTTTTCAATGGCTTATCGGAGCAGAACCTATATAACATTTAAAACTTTTTTCCTTTATGTAGGTACGCAATAATAATAATAATAATTTTGGCCGACATATTAATTCCTATGTTTTTCAAAGGTTAATTTGAGAAATACAGTATCTTATTATGGTTTATTTTTATTTTTATTATATACAGCGTGTTCCACCGAATTGTCATTAGAATTTTTAGAACTTCTAGCAAGAATTTGAGTTTGAAACTTGCAGAGTACTCATGGCCGAGTATGGTCTATTTAAAGAAAATATTTTTAGCCCCCTAGCAGTTTTGGTACACAGGGTGTCGATATCAACTTTCTTATTTTAAATGGGATGGCGCAATTTTTGTGAGTCCAATGTCATCCACTCGTATCATTCTAGTTGAGTTTGTATTAATATTTCCTATCACTAAAGCTGACGACGTAGCTCAATGGAGATGGGGATGGTCTAACTTAAGATGCCGGTGTAAATCTCGGTTAAGGGCGCCAAGGCTCAGATAAAATACCGAAGCATGCAGAATTTATTAACAAAATAAAATGTAATAATGTAATAAAACACTCATATAAATATAACAAAGTCGGTTTATTATAAATAACTCGCATCATTATAGATGAGTTTGTATTAATATCTCCTACTACTAAAGCTGACGACGTAGCTCAATGGAGATGGGGATGGTCTAACTTAAGATGCCGGTGTAAATCTCGATTAAGGGCGCCAAGGCTCAGATAAAATACCGAAGCATACAGAATTTAATAAGAAAATAAAATGTGATGAGGTAATAAAACTCTCATATAAATATAACAAAGTCGGTTTATTATAAATAACTCGCACCATTCCAGCTGAATTTGTATTAATATTTCCTATCACCAAAGCTGACGGTGTAGCTCAATGGAGATTGGGGTAATCTAACTTAAGATGCCGGTGTAAATCTCGGTTGAGGGCGCCAAGGCTCAGATAAAATACCGAAGCATGCAGAATTTAATAACAAAATAAAATGCAATAAGGTAATAAAACACTCATATAAATATAACAAAGTCGGTGTATTATAAATAACTCGCATCATTCTAGATGAGTTTGTATTAATATTTCCTATCACTAAAGCTGACGACGTAGCTCAATGGAGATGGGGGTGATCTAACTTAAGATGCCGGTATAAATCTCGGTTAAGGGCGCCAAGGCTCAGATAAAATACCGAAGCATGCAGAATTTAATAACAAAATAAGATGCAATAAGGTAATAAAACTCTCATATAAATATAACAAAGTCGGTTTATTATAAATAACTCGCACCCTTCTAGATGAGTTTGTATTAATATTTCCTATCACGAAAGCTAATCGTTTATGAGATATTTGCAATTTTACAACATTTACTGAACCGACAAGAGTTATCAAAAAGTCAAATAAATAATATTTGAATATGGGGTAAAACTGGTAGCGTCAGAGTTCTCCGATCATCACGTCCTAATAACATCAATATCTCATGACCAAATACCAATTCAAAATTCATCCAAGTTACAATAAATGGAGTGATCGACGTAGGTAACTGTTATGCCAGTTTTCTAATAAGACTACAAAACGCGATAAAATATAGCTCACCATGGCGACCGCCTTCAACACCTTCCAAGTAAATCTAAAATTTCAATACATATTAGTTTTTGTGTTTCAAATGACGACCACCAATCACCCCTGCAGAGTAGCTTATTGCAAGTTACTTCAAACCTCTATTAGAAATGAAAGGGTACAGAATCTCAAGTTCACACCCTAGCTGAGATGTAGGTTCACCATTCACAAATATAACTCCCTGAAAAAGCATCGCATCTGAAATACTAAAAAGGAAAACTGGTTAACTGAGGAAATTAGAATCAGCAATAAAGAGACAGATGCCATTAATTCTGGCAAATATGAACACTTATTTTACCAACTTAAGCAATGACGATAGCCGCAATTGACCAGAATGAGATTCGAACTTGCAGCCCTTTGCATTAGTCGACACCCCTTAAGACTAAGACATTGGGCTAAAGCCCTGTTCCCACGGCTTGTGGCTTGGCAAATCTCGAGCCGCTGGAGGTGATCCGTGTGTGCTTATGGTATATCGAACTATGACAGATGTCACCGTTCCCACGCCGCGTGGCTTGGCAAATCTCGAGTCAAATTACCAGAAGTTCCCTATCAGTTTTAAAACGTACAGCAAATTCTACGCGGTAACTGTCACTACTGTCATTGAAGGTATTCGGCGCGCTACGCCTATTCGGCGCGTACGTAATTCCCTTTTTTTTTTAATATCTTACTTTCGTATTTTGTGTGTTTCTCTAAATTATAACTCAAGTTGTTTATGATTTATTGTTCACTTTAGCGGATTACAGGTAAATACAGTATGTAATTGTAGCTAAAGTTCTAAACTTGCTAGAAACTAGTATGAATCTTGTTGTACTGTACCAATTTTTTTTTAAAAAAAGGATATATAAATCTAAATAAATCTGTCTTATATATTTCATCAGTTCCAGCCCCAGTTCTTGTACTGTTTTTAACTTTCATGCCAATTTCCTGTAAGTGGCCATCAGATTATCTTATTTCTTCTTTAATTCTTTTAAGGAACAATCGACACTTATGTTATTTATGCTATTCATGTTGGGGATTCCATATAATAGGTTCTCCCTCATACAGGTCCATAAATTCTATTATAACTTCATTGTTCCACCGCATACTCAAAGATATACAACAAACATCAGCAAATACGCTTGACATTAACCAAAAAATTTATGACAAACCCCCAAAATTTTTCAATGACAGCCGACTGATAAACTTTTTAGAACTTCTGTATAAATACCCACAAGCTATATGACAGGCCGTAGGAACGGGGTTCGAGCCGTGCTAGGCTTGTCATCCAACGAGCCACAAGCCTTTGATGGCCGAGCATTTACCGACATTTCACGGAAAATGCCGCGCCATCTCGTGCCATATCGAGTATTTGCGTTATCACGGCGCGAGGTATGACAAATTTCAGTTCAGACTCGCCGAGCCACAGGCTGTGGGAACCCGGCTTAATACAGGTACTTCAATGAATTTAAAATTATTTAATTATTAAGAGTACCACGAAGACACTAAACATCTTTGCAAAATGTTACACTCTTTCGTTTTATACGCCTACTAAGACGCAATACAGTAGACAGTCTTTGTCATAGAAAGTGATTTTCTTAAATGAACGTTCATGGGTTCTTTGCCTTAATTTGCAAAAGCAATTTTTTAACCAGTTCCGATTATACCAAAGTACTTGGTGTCCGAATTAATGTAGATTAAAAATGCTACATATATGTAGAAATCTACAAAAAAAAAGTATTTTTTGAAAGCTTGCTTGGTATTTAGCATTTATTTTTGATCCATAGCCTGAACTCATGAAACTAGGTACCCAACATATATTTACTACATCCAGATGATAAAGAAAACAACAGGTCCAGTTCCTAACAGATTCTTTAATTAAAAATTATAAACAAGCAACCGGTTTCGTCCCTTCTGTTTTTAATTAAATAATCTCCGAGGAACTGGACCTGTTATTTTCTTTACCATCTGGTTGTAGTTATGTGCTCACACAGAGCCACAATGGATTATATATATTGACGAATTCATAACAATGCTGAATATAATATGAAGTTGGTAGGAGATAAATTAGTTACAGAATAGTTAAAGGTTGAAGAAAAAATCAATTTTACTCGCAACGCTCTTTTTGTAAAAAAAAAAGAAATAGTATCAATCGTTCTTCTAGATTATGTCTAACATATACAGGTAAACACAAGGAAGTACGATAATGAACGATAACGTGATTGGCTGACAGTAATGAGAGGAGAGAATGCGACCGCAAGCAATATAATTTTTTTAACATGAAACTAAAAATGATAAAGCTTAATTTAAAATTAAGTTAAATAAAATTAAAGAAAAGACATTTATGAACAAATAAAAATCTTAAAATAAACTTTGCATTCTCATACACCTGTTAAAGAAGAACTTGAAAAACTGTACAGAAAATTCTCTCATCAAGTATTCGAATTGTCCTCCGTCTACTAACTAACAGCGAGTGACCTTATAATGCCACCCTATTATCTGCACTTTTTCGTCTTTTGTATCCGATCTGTACCTCTTCAACGTTTGATAAGTAATCTTCAATTATACACTCGTATATGGCGGTATGCCCATTTGTAGCATCTTAGTTGTGCACGATGTTTTGCTAGACATCCCCACTACCACTCCCCTTTGAATATATTATCGTAGTTCCATGTGTTTGGCTGTATAAAACGATTATGGAACCAGAAAATACTTGAACGTATGCACCAGTGAGACACAGAAGTAATTTGGCGATAGATAATGTAAAGCGTCATATACAAATGAAAATGTTTCTGAAATTACCTAGCTTTAAAAAATTATTAACAATAATGCTATAGTAAATTCAACATTATCGATTGATCATTTTGTGTGCCGCACCAAAAAACGTACAAGAACTTTATAAAGCTTACAAACACTTGTAGATGTATTGTATTCCTTGCGTGTTATAACCTGGCTAGGGTACACACAATGTAAATCTTAATTAAAGAGCAATTTACCACAATGTTCGTGGGTTGTTTGTGCGATAGAGTGTTGATAAGTAATTAATGCACCTCTTATGCGTGTTTTTTTATAATTCTATTTGCAGGGCAAACAGATCTTAATCTCCTCAAGTTTACTAGCGTGTAATATACAATTTTTCAGGTAATATATCTGCATAATTAATGGTTGGTTATTTAGTTTGTTTGTTTGTAATTCCTGTTGTTAAAACATTCTTTATAATAGTTTTTAATTCCAGCTACCTTTTGGACTCTTTCAATTTATGAGTGATAAAAACATGTAGTGTATATTCGAATATATGAAAAAAGGTATTATCTCAAAATAGAACACATAAAATATATTTTATAGCTCATATATTTTCACAGCACATATTATTTCAACAACGAAATGAATTGAATACATATATGATTTATAGCTGTCACAATAATTCAGAAATTACAGTATATTTTTAAATAAATTTCGGTATGCAATATACAGCCTCCCATTTTACGCATACTCAACAGTTATATATATTTGAGCGAACATGACTGATGTTATACATAACATAACATCCTCTTTTTGTTATTTCATCAGAATTTTTCATGAAGTGTTCCAATTTAAATTTGTTTTTTTTAAATAACTAACATTAATAGAATTTTCACTAATTAATGAAATTACGACAAATTATTTGTAATTAAATATTGAATGAATGAAATTACAGTTTACAAACTTCCTTTGCCACTAAATTCCTGACCCAAACGATTTTCCTTTGTGACCCTTAAGGAAAGGTGCAAGAGATTGAAATTGTTCTCTTTTTCATTCGTTCTGAAAAAGGTCCGTGAAGATCTCATATTTCCGCAAAACTTTTTTAATTTCCCTAGCACCATTGGTGCGTTTCCACTGTCGAAACTTATGCCTCCTACCTTCAGCCTTTCCCACCGAAAAGTTTTTTGTTCTCTCTAACAACCCGTTAATTTTAATTAACAATAAAATGAACTCATTAAGTCGTTTTGGCCGTTGCGAAATGCTTATTATACGGAGATGGGGTTCGGCGCCCCACCTAGGGGCTGGGTGATTTTTGTTGCGCGCGAATTTAAAACAGTGAAAGCCCTATTCATTTGGTTATGATATTCTCCTATTATGCTAAAATCAAAACTTTCGCGAGTCAAATAGAGCTTAAATTGGGTGTGACTCTTTTCTTCTACCGAAATGAAAGCGAAATTTTAAATGAATATTTTACGAAAGGGTATTGTTCCGGGTATTTCAAAACTCTCTCGTTTATTCTCCGCTCCATTAGTTATCAACGTATTTCCACTTTTTGGCATTTAGGCGTAATCAGAAATCGTAACTTCGCATCACAGTCCAATCATCGACTGCAGGAAATTAATGTTTAACGGTTGACTTGGTGTGAAATTAAGGCCGACCGTTGAAATTGGAGTTAATCTCTAGGACTGCTCTGGCGCCAATCTGGACGTCGTTAGTGGGAGGAAATCTGTGAAAATTACTCGGAATGGAGGCCAGAGGGATGGGATTAGTTCGTTAAAATCGAGGGTATACTTCGACTGTGGATGTACAGGATATCCCACCGAAGACTGGGCCTTTGATTATAGCTCTATTTTTAATTTTAGGAAAAAATCCTTTATACAATTTAATGCTGCATAACCTAAAAATATTTTTGACCATACAGGATATTTCAAAAGTAAGGAAACGCATACTTGCTCCGTTATTTTAAGTAGAACATCTATATATTATTATTTTTATATAAGCTACTATATGTCTATCTGTACAAACAACATTGTTATTTACGCTTTTGTAAAAAAAATTGTTGCTGTTGGATTGCGATCGCTTCATTTTTAGATTTTATTTAAAGATTTTTATTTCATTTAATTTAGAATTAGACCCTGCAACGCCATCTAGCAGTGAAGTTGCGAACTCCTTGGTCGTCACAACGCATCTTACCGTGATAGCAAAAATTTAATATCTCATTTTCGTTATTTATTTCCAAAAGTAATTCATTGTCAGTTAAATACGTTTCATTCTTCAGTTATTAGTTCAAGTTTCATTCATTAAAACCGTTTCTTTTGTGTAAATTATTCCGCATTGTTAAGTTTGTCAGTGACTTATTTGATTCACGTGGTATTTTCCGATTTCCGCCCTCTCGCTAAGTAAGGGAGACCCACAGGCGACACACCATCTTAGACGCGCTGTTCAAGTTGCTCCGTGCAATCAAATTTATATTGCCACGTTGTGGGATTTTGTCGCGCGAGAAACTTCTAATATCGAGTCCATTTTTGTTCGTTTTACCTGGGACTGCCAGGAGATTTGTGTCCTTTGCATCAATATTCCTGAAAAGGGTTTTGAAACAGTAGCGTCAAGCCGGCATTTCATTTTGTTAATGGCGTCATCTTAGGTCACTGGTAAGCGGACTTCTCTTGTTAATTTTATCAGTGTATAGTCTGATCGTATCTTAGGACCTACTACTACTCCCTACGATTATTACCTACTATCTACCACAACTACTTGTGTTATTTTGGCGTTGAGTGAAACCAAGAGGGTGAACGAAGTACTTAGTTTGGGAGACCAAATCCGGATCGTTGAATTCGAAAGGGGACCACGCCTTGACATCTGCGTAACGCGCTCAAACCACCCTCACGGACGCAATACAACGCCACTTCTAGAAATTTACCAGCTAAGTCATATATTATAATTTTATTATTCTTTTCTTTGCACCAAATTAATATTTCATTTTTATTCATTTACTTTATTTTATTCATTT
This sequence comes from Protaetia brevitarsis, assembly GCA_004143645.1. NCBI lineage: Eukaryota > Metazoa > Arthropoda > Insecta > Coleoptera > Scarabaeidae > Protaetia > Protaetia brevitarsis. The sequence goes on along the minus strand of RXPK01000181.1, from coordinate 45,172 downwards.
TTCTAAAATCCGATCACATGACATAAACCTTCCGGCCAACATTATTAACCTAGATATTAAGCATATCCTCTATATTTCGGAATTATATCATAATCAATAGTTTAATTTATTATTTGAGTATGCATTAAAACCGAACATCAATATATATATTAGCATCGTAACCTATGTTAAGAGTTGTTTTATTGTAATTCATTGTATTTTTTTTATTTATCTTGAATTTAATTTGTTTTGTCAAATATACAGTGTCATCCAAAAATTTGTGTGTCGAACCAAATTATTTCGATCCAAGACCTTTACGCTTGAGAGCGAGCGAACCCCGTAACAAATTGCTCTGCTACAAGCTTTCTGTTAAGGCGGCGTAGTTTGTATATGCATTTGTTTTAGATATTCATGTTTTAAATATCACACATGCATACTTGAATACTGTTGTAGATGTATTGTTAAAATTGTACTGTAAAAATTAGAGAGAAAGAATATCAAGTTTTACCTTTTTCTCAATGGAAACCATAATAAGCTATGTTAATGAAACAGCATACAAAAATATTAATATTAGAGCGTTTTTAAATGTCTATTATGCGATATATGTACGGAAAAAAGCCAGGAGTGCCAGAGAGAGGTGTAAAAATCTCTTTATTCAAACAAAATTATAGGTACACTTCAGGGTACCACACAGGGTACACAGAGGTTCCTGCACTTTAAAAGCGTTCATGGTTCCTATAAAATATTTTACCTGGTAAATTTCTTATTGATATGTCTAGCATGAATAGAATCTTTATGTCGAATGTACATTACTATAGTAGTGGAATAACAGAACTGTTATTTTTACAAGGAACGAGTTGAAATGTTTGGAATAGCAAAGAGCATTAGGTCAGTTATGACGTGTTTTTTTTTCATAGCGTGGAAGTCGCTTGACAGGAGTCTTCGGGAACACTGCAGCCTCTTAGCTTTTTATACTTAGTCTCCTTTTTTTAGTCTTTTTCCCATTAAGTTATACTAGCCATTTCAGTGTCCTAGTATCCTGTACTAATCCGTACAAGTCTCTCGCTGGTTGATCGAAGTAATCCTCTGGGTTCATTTTTGGCTTGGCAAAACTTGCCTGTCATCCACATAAATTGTGGTAAACGTTTTCTGCCATCCGATCTGCCCACCCAGTCTGTACTTGGTATCTCCAATGTTGAGCCTGATTTTCTATAAATGTCTTTTCAGTATACAGTGTTAAGAGCCCAATTACGGTGCAAAAATGACACCTACTGAGCTGCTGTAGTTCTTCAGTTTTCTTTTTTGATGGTCCCTTAGTAAAGGTCTTTCCATCAATTTGTCTGGTTGTATTACTGCAGTGTTCTTTATGTTTCTTCGTGACCCAATTCCGTACCTGTTCTTGTGCTGTGTTTTTACACACTCCTATATAAGAAGCTTATAACTTCTTGCCAACTCCATGGATTTTTCGTTCATTCAATCGACGAATGTCCGAGCCCCCACAGAAGAGCGACCTTATTGTTGCCTGTTAGGCAATTCACTCCTCTAATACATTCCCACACCAGTCTTGATTATATTTTAGGGTCCGTTAGTGCCCTCAGTATCGCCTGGATGTCTGTTATAACATAGATACACTTATTTTCACACATACTCTCATTGATTTCAATTGCACAATGGAATATTGCGTATGCTTCTGCCTGAAAGATTGTGGCATTTCTTCGTAGGTCTGGGGTAAGGTAATTTTAACATAATTGCAATTAGTTTCCTGCTTGCCCGAGCTTTATAGATAAAATTATTGATGGATTGAGCAACTTACTAAACAATCTCAAATTGTAGATATTAATCGAAGCATATTTCATAAAAATAAGGTTTTCTACTTATATGAGTGTATGTGAAGTTCTTAATCTTTTATGGATGTCTTAACGATATTAAGAAACTCCTTAAAAAAAATACTTATAATTACTCATTGTAGTTACGTATTCCTATATTTGTGAATATATCCTCATAAACATGACAAAAAATTGCCTCACCACATTTCAAACAACTTCTAAGAGAAAAGATTAACAGAAATAGAATCCAATTTTTGATTAGATATTTTAAGAAACCTATTCAGTGTAAGTACAAGTTTCAAGTTCAATCATCGATAATGATATTTGCTGAAGGAATGGTCATTGATTAGTGGTAGCAGTTTAGCAGTGGTACCTCCTCTAATGATTGTATTTATTTCTCTAAATTCACTCATTAAGGATAAGGAAAAAACACATTTGATCGAAGTGGAATTTCTTTGATAAAAGAATGCTATGTCTAAAACTATCGACAAATAGAGAAATGTAATGGACAATGGAAATGACTAATTATATTATTGTATTGTTGTATTTTTTGTAGAGGTAAATTATTTACAGATTTCTCCAAATTTTCATTGCTTGAAATTCTCACTTGTGTTTAGCTATAAGCGTTGTTAGGTGCATAATTCATAGACACATCTTATGGAAACGTGCATTTGGCACGTACGTAAACTGTCGTCATCCAACTTAACGCTCTACTGGAAATTGAGAAAGTTTCATAGCTAACCAAGAGACCTAGACTAGGTAACAAGGAAGGGAGGAGCCCTATGAATAATGTCCGACCTCTGTTTGCTTTGAAAGACGCTCTCCATTAATCGTTTAATGCGCGATAGGATGCAGTGTACCATAACTCATCATTAGGAACTCATGTATGATTAATTGTTCCTTATAATTTCGAAGTCGCAACTATTCTACAGATTAAAATGCAGATTGCTGTTCGTCATTGTTCAACACGAAACTTAGCAGTTTTACTAAAGTATCAAGCGAAATTCTAGGAAAAATATGTTTTTAATCTGGATAGCAATTTATATGTATAACAAGCACGTAAAAATCCAACGTGAACATGCTTTCTACGTTTTCCTGGCAAGCTGGGCATACCGATAAATTATCCTGGAGGAATCGCTGTTCCGTTTCGCTGGATTCTTCTACAAATCTGGGACAAGGGTATTTACAACTCGTCGTTAGTTGCATTGGTAGAAAATGATTCTTCTCCAAACAAGCAGAGCTGTAAGAAGCTTGTATTTCCGCTTGGTCGAATAGAACAGAGCGTTCACGGCGTAGCTTTAGAATTAGTAGTTTTTTAAATAAATCCCGCTAGACCTTTTTCTCGAGAGGTGCTTTCAAATGAGGTTCAACTTTATTAAATATTGATTTTTAGTTTTTAGCGTCACATTGATATAAATACTCAATATTTTCTGCTTTCCGGTAGAGCCAAAATAAAAGTTGAAGGTTGAAGTTCAAACTAATGAATAATATAAAAGGCATCACAGTTTATTTAAATCTCTACTATGAAGATAAAAGGCAGGCAGCTTTCTTTCCAGCCTAACGGCATGGGATATTAATCATAATGAAAGAGGAATAACGATGCCGCGGTAATCGATCTTCGTCTATTATGGCTTTTTTTCTTTTGTTTTGCACGGCCAATGACCTCGACGCAGTAGGCGTGCTGTGGTGCTGCCAAGGGCTATATGAATGCTGCTCATTCAACTGCGAAAATATGTTAAAATTGTAGGCTTGGAATTGGGATAAAAATACGTATGCATTAAATTCCATGTTATGATTGTATAGGTGAAAAAATATTATTATCTGGGTACTTATGGTGTTAAATAAGTACAGGATGCACCTTCTATGCATCTAAAGGGTAAATGCACTTTTACCAAATTATTATCACGGAAGCTATATATTCTATATCCAATGATATTCAATAAGTAAACTGTTAAGCTTCGCTACAATCTCTACATGTACAAAAAATAAAATGAAGAAGTATTACAAGAGTTTGCAGAAACATCGCACATGATGCTGCACAATATGCTCATTAAATCGTAGTTGAGAGGTTTGCACACCATGTTGAAGTATTAGATATAATGGACGCATTAGAAACTCATGCAGAGGATACCAAACATGTAGTGCAGTCTGCATGTAGGGATGTGACATGGTTTACTATCCACGATGGTAGATTACTAATGTATAACAGAAAAAAGGTGGGACCAGGTATGGAGCCTTGCGGAACACCATTATCAATTTTTGACTGGTTTGATGTATGAAATCTTCTAGTTCAGGTCGTATTACCAACTGTGACTGTATCAAGGTATATACAGGACCATCCTTAGCCATTGCTTTGACAAAATTCTTCATCAAACCCATTTTGATATGTAATGGCAGTAGAAATATTTTATCAGTTTCCACTAGTATCCTATGATGTATATTCTTTCGTCCAGGAATATACTGGCCAATCCTTAACAACGTAGTGGGAATTTTTTGATCGACTGTGCCACTCACAAAGGAAATAGCAGTGCCTTGTGTATCCCAGTTGTAAATCGAGTAGAATTGCTACAGCTTTGGCGCCAGTGCTGATATGCCACTTGTACACTTTGTGATTAATTTTGTCGAGAAGACGAGTCATATTTTCATAAGTTTCAAACTGAATTTCGAAGCATCGATAAGAAGACACCATTCTCCTGGGTTGTGTTGATGACAGCATCAAAACATCGACATTATTTCAGCATGATAGACCTTCTTCGGTTGAAAAATACTGTGGCAATTCTAGATTCTGAAATAAAAAGATCTTCAGCTATTACAAACAAACTTAAATTGAATCCAACGAGCCACACAACCAGCACCACAGAATTCTAATTTGATTGACTCCAGAACACAAATGGAGTGTTTGAATGCTGTGACGTGGGAAACAGACATGTCCACACAAGGCTTGGCAGCACAATATGTCTTGTAATATCTTTCTTATATAAAAGTCACTTTGACATTCTGTAAAATTTAATGTACTTTTTGAATAAGCTATTTAAAATAATTTCTCAAAATCCTGACTTGATGGAGGAAATTTAAAATTAGTTTCAGAATCAGCATGAAAAACGACATAAACTACACGTAATGGTGTATTAGAAAAAAAATATTTTGGTGTTGGACAGCGTTATCTAAATCATTGCTTTTCCTTTTTTTAAGCAAGGGATTATTTTGTCAAATTTTAGCCTATCTGAAAAAATGACATAATTCAAGGGAGAATTTAACGCGTGATCATGGGGCAGCAACTTAAATCTGGTTAAAAATCCCAGCGGTGTCAGACAAGGAAAGCAACTGGTAGTCCCCGCAAACCTCAATAGATGGAAGCCAAATACTATATGTTTAGTAATATTTGTGTAATAACTATATGTGTATTGGTATTATTTTGTGGTTGGCATACCTTATTACTGAGGGGATAGTTGGATAGTTCGTCCGTGGCTATGGCGGCTGTAGCGCGTGGTTCGTGTGGTTCATCAGTTGATGGCCAGTTGTTTTTAATCTATTTTGTTTTAGACGTGCGTTCCAGGTTTCCGTAGTTATTATTTCTGTTATTACATTATTTTACATTCGTTTATTAGTAATAGTGTTAGTTTTGAGTGTTTTACTGTTATTTCTTTATTTAATTTTACCTGCAGTGTTGTTTTTTGTTCTTATTACATCAAACATAAGTCAACATACTTCTTATCACAGCAACTTTTAAATATATGTAGGTATTAACAGAAACTTAACGGAAGTTTTATTTTTTGCACGTTTATTTAATATTTACTTATTCTCACTGATCAAACCAACACGGGCACAATATAATACATCTGTGGGTTATTACACAGGTCATTAGTAACAAAGTAAATAAAATACACAAAAATATAAATAGAATCATACAACTTAAGTAATAATATTCACATGGAAATAATTTAGATAACGCTATAATTTTATAGAAAATTATGTATCTAAGTGAATATTATTCCTTAAGTTGTATGCATATACCCTACTTTTTTAATAACACCGATTTAAATATTACCGCTTTTGTGAATAGTACCCGCAAAGTTCATTAGATGGCGCGAATGCACGCGAACGTTTCTATATACATAAGATTCTGCTCTATACTAACTTCTCTATTAGCGTATTTTGGCGCATAACTATATCACTAAATATGTGAACTGGTCATCGAATTTGCTGTTTTTGCGTTGTGGTCATTTCTAGTACTGCCCTAATCAAAGTAATTCAATGCTAAAATATATCCGGTTTAGTCATGAGAATTCGTGAACATACTCTAAGCTTCGTTCACAAGCGAAGAAAGCGATTGCAGCGACAATTAATACAAGTAGAAGCCGTGTTTATCATATTTGTCATGTTAATGGTTTACCTTGTTTTATTGTTAGGTTGATATTTGACGTTAAGATTTAATTATATATACTATATTATTAGACAATTTGTAATGGCGAAACAGCCGCGCAAAATTTTACAGTTATTTGATGCAACAGAAAAAAAAAGTATAAGAAAATCGTCATCATCATTTTTCTGCTGTAATGTAAGCAGCAGAAGTATTTGCTCCAGACTCAGATTCATTTTTTTGTGATTTCTGAGGTTAGAATGGGATGATTAGAATACTGACACACACAACCACCAACATAGAACTCCGTTTTGGCGTTATGTTAGTGACCATGTTTATATCAAACGTCAACATTTTTTTTTGACGTGAACGTGTCGTTACCAAATGTTGATCTCTCTGACCGAATAGTCCACCGCCAAAAGACGCTATATGTCTACGGATGGTGCTATTTGAGTGATAACTAATTTTAAAAGAAAATATAAGATTTCATGTGTGTTAGATGATTATTAGTTATTGCTATTTCATTGATCATTTTGACAACTTCAAACTTGTCGGTGGGATTTAAGAAAAATGTATCACAATTAGAGTGAATATTTAAATGAACTTAACATGCGTTTGAATTTGGGTAGATGAAGTTACTATTTTGAAAATGATTATTAAATAAATTGCAGAGAATGACAAGGTCGTTTATGGGACTAGCAAATTCATCCAGCACTTCTATACTATTTGTAGATGTGCCCCAGTTTCCTGTTTCATAATACGCCAAGACGTTTCACATTTGTCACATGAGATTAATGGCGAAGTATCATAATAGCTTGTTTCGCTCGCCCTACCAACCTGGATTAGTTCTCTCTATTTGTTTTATATCTGATCATTTTGGGCTACACTACTTTATTAATTCAGGACAATCATCTAGGGAAATTCGTGAATATTGGAATTTAAAATGAAGACCAAGTAAACGAAGAAAGGCTCAATCAACACCAGGTAGTGCATCTTCCGAGTTAAATAAGTTATCTTTCTCTTATTGATACCATTAATATCGTACTTATCTAATTCTCTCATAGAAATTACTTTTTTCATTAGTTCAAAGCTTTCAATATTAATCCTTTGTCCGGTGTCATATATGTGTTGTGTAACACTTGTTCAAGCCTCCCATAATGATATGTTCATTAAATATGGTGCCGAATATACGTCTCACACGAATTACAGTACCAGTGCATCCAGTTTTGTAAATGCTCGATCTTTAGTTGTGATCTTACACGGAAAAAAAATTGTTGTCAAAAAACCAACAATTGTAGAACAGTTAACTACAATTTGTCGTGGGAATACGACTGGCTACAACTTATCTAAATTTCTATCACACGATTGTAGTTAACGGATTGTATTTCTATTAAATACAATATTGTTGTAAAAAATTACTGGAAAATCTATTCCAAGCGTTGACACAATAGTGTGTACATTTTAGTTATAGATATTGTACGAAAAATCACCTTATTAAGAAGTAAAATTTAACATAAATTTTCTTACTGTTTACTACACTTCTGTGCGAAAACATACAACAGTATTGTTTCAGATAACACTACAATTTTATAGTAAAGAGTGCTAGGTGTTGTATCGATAATAACGCATTATAAATGCAAAATCTTATTCATATATGAATAAATAATATAATATTAAAATATAACAGTGTGATAAACATATGACACGTAAATATATTTTTTATACATTATGCGAAAAAAAAACAAAAAACTTCAACAACACACCATTTAGCAATCAGCAAATCAGCAATAACTCGTGGTATGATGTGCAGGCGCATATGACATGACTCTGATTTGGTGACCTAAACTGTGTTTACTTATAGAGTTCAGAAGATACCTGTACAATTGGAAAGTATTCCTTGAACTTGGCCCCGATTAGTTTTCCAACACCCAATACAAGAGAAGCTCCTTAATGTAAGTTAAATTCTTGAAGCATTCTTAAAAAAGCATTAAAATTAGATAACACGAATATGTTCTCTATCATAAGCAATTGGAAATAGCGTAGAAATTATACTCTTAGTTATTCTTAAGAAGTATTGTTAGTAAAATTTGAACCATCACCCACTATAAAGTTACACACCCAGCAAGATACAGCCACTAGTAGAAATATTTCCTTGTTATTGCATTAAATTAAATTTATATCGTTTACAGTTAAGACAAATATGTTTACACATATTGCCGATATATCAGCGTACTTATCCCATGCTATAATATTAAACTTTCAATTTGTCTTACCTTTAAACACATCCAGTAGTTTTTCCAGGTTCCACTGTTGCACTTTGATTACAACAAACTCCTCCATCGCTCCGAAATTAGGTATATCTAATAGGTGCATAAACCACGTCAACAGCCCAAAATGCTCAAATTTAAAAATTTGATGGTGCTGTACTCGAATAACGCCATCTGACGACTGCAGTATCTCATTGATAGCTTATGCCATTCTAATTCGCCATTGGTGTATTTGAATTAGAACACTTATTTAGAAACAAAAATTGCGAAAAAATAGGAAGTTTTGTGTCAAAAATTGCCACAATCTTGTCGTGTACGTCACGACGCAAACATTGTTGAAAAAAATGTCACAGTTGTGTGAAATTATGCAACAAAAGTTTAACTACAATTTTAAAGTATTATTTGCGAAAACAACATGTAATAATTAACAAGAATCTGTGATAAGGTTACATAATTATACTAATTACTGCCACAATATTTTCTCTACAATATTGTATATTGTATATTTTTCCAAGAGATTTTTTTCCGTGTATGATTCAATTTAATTTTCAGGTTAGCTAAAATATCTTTGCATACATGTAATAATAAAGAAAACCACATTCGAATCGCTTTTGATTCTTAGACCTTTTCTCGAAAGCGGATAATGAGACAGTTCAACAAGGCATAACCTCTAAATCCAGCATAAATCTCCCACTTAGACTCCGATGGGGAGATAAATGAATCGAGTTATTTGCGAACGACTCGCTCGAAATAAAAGACAACTGGAGTACCTGCTTGAGCGATTCGGAGAGCGCCACGGTTGAGCTGTGACGTAGTACATAGATGTCATAGCGCGCGGTCCCCGCAGAATCGTGAATAGACGATCGTCGAGGAGGAAAGGAAAATGGTTGGAATAAGGAGAGAAACTCAGTCAGCGCAACAGTCATATAAAGACAGACTCCTCAGGTGTATAAGGTAAAGTTAACAACTTACGCGGATTAAAATTCCCAGCTGAATCGTGCCGTTATCCCGCTGGAACTAATCTAGCGCCTCGGGTACCCGGGATTTGTCTTTTAAGAGACGGATGTAGTAGCAAATCGGAGATACGCCAAAAATGGAGGAAACTAAATTAACTCCGGTACGTCGAGCACGTGAAACCGCGAGAAATAAGTTGGAGCTTTTATAGAAATTACTGGCGTTTAAATGTAGGTGAGGCTGAACTTCTCTAAACGCCTAGGCATTATTGAAATACTAAAAGTGCGCTGATGAAAGATGCTGAAATGCAAAATAAAAATTTCCCCACCCTAGCAGTTAGGAAAAATGCTTACTAAGGTTATTTTTCCTCTTAAAGAAATTTATCAAGTTTTAGTAATAGTTACTATAAATGTTACGCCGTAAGTTGGAATTAGCGAAAAATTGCATGATAATAATAAATATTTGATATAGTCTGTCCATAGATATAACCATTTGACTAATAAGTATTATCGGGGATCATCCACTACCTGTTACGGCAGGTATATTCCGTCTATAGATGTAACGATTTGACTTACTCACTAGTACTTCAATTTCAGAAAAGATATATTTATTCTGCAGCACGTAGTGGATAATCCCTAGTAAAAACACTATTAAAATCGTTATATGTATGGACAGACTATACATTAAACATTAGATAATGAATACATAAAGTGGCGATAGATTACGATAATTTTATTTCCATTATAGAATTAGAATACTGATAACGATAGTACCCTATTTTTAACGAATGAGACTTCATGTAAGTACTTTTGATAATTTATTAAAATAATACTGCAAATCGCAAGCAAATATATTAACAAAAATCTGATAAGGATTTGTGGTGGTTAGAAAAATAGCGTATATCATGATACAAGAAAATAAGATGTGCTCTTGCGCATCTAGCTGTGACGCATTTGATGATCAAACAACCCTACCAATCCAATAATTTAGTACCAATGTAAGGAAAATTAACTCCCATATTATAAAATCTATACTATTGAAATTCATAAAACTGCTTTGTTTTTGCCATTTCTTTCAATCAAATTTGTATTGAAACATAACATTTTTAGGTAATCTACATTTTTAGATGTAATTTTCAATTGAATGCAAAATCGTTTCATAAAAATATTAATATTATTGTTTTGTGTAAATGAATGATCATTTTAGTACAATGAGGCGGATAAAGCATTAATAATTACGAACTTTACTTTATTACTGAACATGTTCTACACTTCTTTGGGCCTTACTTTCATATACTCAACATCTCTCATTGTAAGTGGTTTATATTTTTTTTAATGGCAAATGAATTTTTGTTAGTTTGGAATTTGGTACAAACATTAGTGTAGACAGTGTTGGAATAAGAAATGCCGATAAAAAAGAAAGCATTAATTACTGAGTGCAGTGTCTTATTTATCTTTTTACAAATTCATTCACCAATTTTTTTGTATTCAACTCAAACAAACAAATATTATTAAAAAATGTAACTACTACTCAGGATTTTCACTACAATGTTTATAAAAATGTGTCCATACACAAAACTAAATGAGCTTATAACACCTAACTAAAGTCACTATACACGTAACTCGAAACTACTACAAGAAGAAGCTGACACAAACTATTAAATAAAAACCAAATAAAGTGTCGATTTAAAAATAAACTAAAACTTGATAATTTGGTAAATACATCAATAACAATGGCGACAATCGAGTAATGACGTATCTGAGAGCCATGCGTGAAAAAGACGAGTTTTAACTTACAGATGAGCATACCTTATTTTCTTGTATCATGGCATATATCGGATAGGTCTAATGTACTTGTGGGTTTCGCACCCGGCTAGCTGTTATTTGTCACTTTCGTAATCGTTATGGAATATATTATCTCTTTTTGTTGTGTGTTGAATTAAAAGAATAAAATAAAAATCATATTAATTATTATTTGAATTTTCTGGACTTTCTATGGACTTTTAATGAAACTTGTATTAATAGTATGCTTAATTTGTATGCTTCCCTTTGGGTGCCTATCTCATTTAGGGCGCTTACGCAGTCCCAAACCAGCGTAGAGTCCACACTTACGAAAGTAATATCGCTTTAAGTGTGGACTGACTACCAAGTAAGATAATAATAATAATATGTATGTATTGGGATCATCATCCCCAAAAAGACCAAATCACCATAATAGTGCTCTTCCTTTGGCCTCGAGTCACGTATAAATTTACTTTTACTTTAGCCAACAGCAAAACTTTTGATTTTACATGTATTTTATACGGATGGGACGTTTACGCGCCGTTTCATCGCCCGAATTTAGGCGCCGCCGATTCAGCGCCAGCCATTTCACGCCGGCCGATTCAGCGCCGGGACATTTTCAGCGCGGCCGATTCAGCGCCGCATTATGAATGGTTAAACTATAGATAATTTAATGATTCTATACTTAATGACTTAACCAAATCGTTCATTCTTATGAAGAATTTTTGTACCACGTGTATTTGGTTGCATGCGGCCGTTTCGATGCCGGAACGTTTTGACGCCACATGCACTACCAATTGAATTTGATTTGAACTTATGATACACAGATTTTTTTAAATGTTTGAATTTTTTTAACATTGAAGGGGTAAGATGGAGAGGGAATGATTTTTTAAATGTTTTTTTTTCATTTTCTCGGAATATCTTTTTTTTAACATTGGATGCGGTGACAGGGGAGGGTAATGATTGTTTAAATGATTTTTTTCTTTTTTTCAACACATTGAAAGACAGGATGGATTGGAAATGTTCCAAATATATTTTTTTTAACATTGGAAGGAGGAAAGGGGGAGCGGAGGATATTTCTTTTAATGATAATTTTTTCTTGTTTTTTTAAAACATCGGGAGAGGGGCTTTAAAAATGTTTTGCAATATTTTTTTTTGAAGGGACTGCAGGGGGGGGGGGGGCGGAGTTGGGAGGCGGGGACGATTAGTTTTTGAAATGATATTGTTCTCATTTTTAGAAACATCGGAGAGAGAGATGCATTAAAAATGTTTCAAACATTTTTTTTTAACATTGGAAGGGGCGAAAGGAGGGGAATGTTTTTTTTTAGTGATATTTTTTTTCCTTTTTTCGAAACAGAAAGAGAAGCCGATCGGAAATGTTGCGAATCATATATATTTTTTTAACATTGGAAGGGGGAAAGGGAGGGGGTAGAATGCTTTTTTTGTGATATTTTTTTCCCTTTTGAATCATTTTTTTAATATTAGAAAGGTGGAGGGGGAAGGGTAAGTATTAGTTTTTTAAATGTTTTTCTTCTTCTTTCGAAACATCGGAAGAGAGAGGACGCGTTAAAAATGTTTCAAATCATAAACATTGTCATTAAAAAGCTAATGCCCCTTCCCCTAGACCTCTTCCAATATTAAAGAAAAATTATTTGAAACATTTATAGTGCATTCTTTCTCCCGATGTTTCAAAAACAAAGAAAACAAATATTAAAAAAAACTAATTCCTTCCCCCTCTCACCCCGTCCAATGTTAAAAAAAAAATATAATTTGAAACATTTTTAATGTATCCTCTACGAATTAAAAAAAAAAAGCAAAAAAAAAATATAAAAGAATTGCCCTCCCTCCTCCTTCCAATGTTAAAAAAAATATGATTTGAAACATTGCTGATTCATCCTACCGATGTTTCGCAAAAAAGAAAATTATTATTTAAACCAGTCACTCCCCTCTCCCCCTCACCCCTACCAATACTAAAAAAAAAATATGTTATTTTTAATGTGTCCTCTCCCCCGATGTTCAAAAAAATCTCTGCATCATACGCTTAACCTTTTTCTACTTATTACTATTATTTCGATGCGATTTAGCGATAATATTCTTCCTCAAACCATACCACCACTTCTTTGCAAAAGTACTGCATGGTGTTAGCAACAAGCTCTTATTAATTTGTGGTGGTACATATTCACGTCATAAAAAAACTTCAACCAACGAATTTCGAAGAAAATCTTTTTATGGAAAAATAGCGCCTCCATGTAAATCCATCCTGTCTTTCAATGTGTCGAAAAAAGAAAAAAAATCATTTAAAAAATTATTACCCTCCCCTGTCACCCCATCTAATGTCAAAAAAAAATGATATTTCGAAAAAAAAGAAAAAACCATTAACAAAAAATCATTCCCTCTCCCATCTTACCCCTTCCATTGTTAAAACAAAAATTCACACATTTTAAAAATCTATGTATCATACGTTCAAATCAAATTCAACTGGTATTGCATCTGGCGTCAAAACGTTCCTGCGTCGAAACGGTCGCGTCAAAACGTCCTAGAACCTAGACCGAGGAAAAACACCCGGTAGAATAAACTTTTCTCTTATTGAGTAAGATATTTATCTGTTTTTCCTTTATATGTAATCTGAAAAAGTTTTTTTTATACTTAAACCAATTTTCTATTCAAGTTCGAGGCTCACGACTCTACTTGCGTAAGATCTAATTATTTTACTTTACATAGCTAGACTATGTTTATGTATAGGCAGAAAAAAGGATGGTATCAATCACAATAAATTCGAAAAATGTTACATATGTAGTTTGCAACCAATACACATCATCAAGTTATCCATAGTTTAACCATTCAATAACGCGGCGCTGAAATGTCCCGGCGCTGAAACGTCCCGGCGCTGAAACGTCCTGGCGCTGAATCGGCGGCCCTGAAACGGCGGCGATGAAACGGCGGCGCTGAAACGTACTAGACCCATTTTATAACAACGCTTTTACCTGGTCTGGTCCATCTTTCTATTTCTCTGACACAGTGGTGAATTACAGAAGCCTCAGCCTGGAATGCCGTTATGTTTTAGCTGAGGCCTACCGAAAGAACCTTTTTAGGTTCACTTTGGGCTTCTTTGCGTATATTCCAGCTCCGACGCCTTTATACCAGCTTGAGGTCGTTCTTACTGCAGAGGCTGTCCTCTGCTCCTTTTTATCTGGTATTATAACTGATTATTTAGATTGAATTTTGAACCATGGCATCCCTAAAGGGACGCTTCGTTAAGTTCAGTTTTTGACAGTCAGCGTCGTGCGATTCACTTATCCGTGCTGGACTATTGCAGACCTAGTAGTTGCTTGATGTAAATATGTAGTCGTGGTAAATTTAGAATGACTTTCATTGCAATGCAGTGGTGGGGTCGATCTTATCGCACACGTGGATACGCCAATCTTTGTAGGCTACTTGGTGCTTTTGGCCGCCTCCACTTGCGGCACCTTTGGCTATCATACTGCTGCACCGCACGTTATCATGTGCCTGATTAACGTTGTGTATAACCGCAGAGTCATTTTGGGGCTAAGGCCTCAATTCCTGCCACACAGCCTCCTACCCTTACCTAGAGCAATAATGGCTTTGTTGGTTGTTGCCTGGATATTTGGATTCATATAAGACAAACCATACTCTGAGATATTTTGCCTCTTTGACATATGGAATCCTTTCTCTCACTATTGCCATGAAATTATTATTTTAAGTAGCTTTTAAGTTAAGTTAAGATGTACAAGCTGACTGATTTATGTCCACTCACCAAAGTCACCATATAAAAAAGTGGGGAGGAGTGGATGTAAATCAGGACAGTAGTATAGTAGTCGCCCAAGTGGAGAGTAGTAAAAATAAAAAGTTGTTTTTAAAAATGAGGAAGTTGCCTTATTTTATTCAAACGTGTGGTGCCACAATAGGGTTGATCCAGGTAGGTACCCTCTATATTTATTTATTATTAATTATTTAACCAAGTATAAGCGAGTTACCCCCAGTTGCGGAGTCGTGCTTTAGGGCCCGTGACACTATTACTAGTGGTTGTTCTTGTGAAGATAAAAAACTTGTATTTGCTGAGTATTGAGTGATAGTCGCTCTTGCTTACACTACTTGTCAACTGTATTTGGGCCGGTTTGCATACGTTCCACTAGAACCTTTGGAAACTGCCATGATTTTGATTAGGAAAGCTTTTTGATAAAATAAAAGAACGAAGAAATAATACTCTCAATTTTGTCGTACATTTTAAATTGCTGTGGAATGACATTTTACCGAGAAGTAAAAGTAGTATTTAGTGACGGGTATAATCATAGAGAGAGACAGAAAAAAACAAATTTGGTAGTCTCTACTTGTATTCATTTCTATGTATTTATAAAAGCTAGAATAAGTTCACTTTATCCATTTACTTGGAGGGTATTAAGAACACTCGCAATATATGCCCATATTTTACTTATTTATATTTGGTTAGACTATTATAGGTGGCCGTAAAAGTAATGCGAATTTATTGATTCGTACCCAGTTATATAGATCCTATCAGAAACATTCATATGGATACATTATCAAGTTCTTTTACGTTGCTTAACAGAAAATAATATTCGAAGAGATAGATTTAACATTTCTTATTCTTTTTTTGTTGGTACTAAGTTGGTACTACGGAAGCGGATAGATTGCTAGTAATTTCGATGTTTCATCAGGCGGTAGCTTACAGTTCGTAATAGTCAAATTTGAAAAAAATGAGAAATAAAATGAAAGTGAAGGGCGAACTACTCTTCGCCCGAGAATGACAGTATTAGCGAAATAACCATCACGAGTTCTCGGCTGAATTATTGAGTCAAGCGAACACTCATTATGAACAATTGCGTATAATAAAATAATATATTACAATGAAGTGCATTTACGTTATCGGTTGATATATTTCGCAATTAACTGCCTGTACTACGCTGATATACTGATTAAAATACCTACTTATCTTGCAGTTGATATTTAGCCTTCACGTGCAGTCAATCAGGTACTGTACTTTCTAAAACATAAAAAATGGTTCGTGTATTCATAATCGGTGTCGGTATCACGAAATTCGAAAAACCTGGAACGAAACAGGGTGATTACAACGACTGGGCAAAGGAAGCTATCCTCAAAGCCCTTGAAGATGCTAAAATTACGATGGACGTTGTGGAAAAGGCTGTCGCAGGTTACGCTTATGGTGATTCAACTTGTGGGCAAAGGGCAATATACGATGTGGCCATGAACGGCATTCCGATTTATAATGTGAATAACAACTGCGCCACTGGATCTACAGCACTGTTTCTGGCGAAGCAATTTATCGAAGGTGGCTTGAACGATTGTATATTGACCGTCGGTTTTGAAAACATGGGCACTGTAATTCTGCATCATAGTAAGTACCCTGATATGACATATCCAATGGACAAGCATGCATTGCTCATTTATGAAGCTACTGGGAAACTAGAGGTACCCCTAACACCTTATATCTTCGGAAACCTAGCATTGGAACATATGAAAAAATATGGCACAAAAGAGGAGCACTTCGCAAAAATCGCTTACAAAAACCACAAGCACTCAGTTAATAATCCATACGCACAATTTCGCAAGGAATATACTTTGGAAGAGATCATGAACTCTCGCAAACTATTTGGGCCACTTACAAAACTGCAGTGCTGTCCAACTAGTGATGGCGCTGGCGCTGCCATTTTGGCTTCGGAAAAGTTCGTTCGAGCACATGGATTGGAATCACAAGCTGTCGAAATTTTAGCGATGGAGATGACTACGGACACCGAGTCCGTTTTCAAAGATGGTAGTCTTATAAAAATGGCAGGTTTCGATATGACCAAAATAGCAGCTGAACGTGCTTATGCAAAATCCGGCATACTTCCTGATGACATCCAAGTTATGGAGGTACATGATTGCTTCTCGTCCAATGAACTGGTTATTTATGAAGCGTTAGGTTTGTGCCCTATAGGAAAAGCTGGTGATTTCATTGATAGAGGCGATAATACTTACGGTGGAAAGTATGTTATTAATCCGAGTGGTGGTCTGATTTCCAAAGGACACCCGCTAGGAGCGACTGGTTTGGCTCAATGCGCTGAATTATGTTGGCAACTCAGAGGATTGGCGGGTGCCCGTCAAGTACCAGGGGCGAAATTGGCGTTGCAGCAAAACTTTGGGTTAGGAGGTGCTACCGTTGTTACTATTTATAAGCTGGGGTTTTCCGAACCGCAAGGCGAAACGGAAAAATCGGGATCTGTGAGAGAAGATGCTGAACTTATATCTAAACTATAAATGTTATTCCTATTATTAGCATTAGGTATTAAATACAAAATATTTAGTCAGTTCATAATATAGAGTCATTAAAAACTTTTAGGAACAGTAAGGCTATATATTTCATTACTATAATTTTATATACTTTGAGCATGTTTACATTTTTTCATTGCAGTATTGAATTTTGGCTTTTTGTGTAATAAAGATTATTATTATTATTATATAAAGTGTGGATTCATTTAAGTGTAAATCAAATGGAAAAAAATTATTACTGGTTTTACAAAATATGGATATATGATAATTGTTGTTGTTCCTCTAGAAACCTATTATTTCATATCCATACTTACATATTGTGTCTATAAATAGAGAGAAAAAGTTATTGTTTTAAGAAAATCTTGATTTGTTTATATAAAAATTGAAGCTTCACTTCATATAATTTCCCCTTTCAGAACCCATAATAAAGGATTCACTCGTTGGTGTCGTTCCGATATTGGAAGTTCAGCTGCTGGACACCTGGATTAAAGATAAGACTCACATACTATTTGTGCATACAGCGTTGTTTGTTACCAAGGTCTATAAATTGACATAGATATATTTAAATCACTTCAGATTATCGCAATCACGCATTGATTTTAATCATTAATATAGCAAAAATGATCTTCCATAAATTTGAAGGTGTGTTACAGTTTTATTTTCGCTAGAACACAAAATCCATCAGTTTGAATCACTGCGTTATCTGTTGTTCTATAACATATTTTGTAAAAGCTTGACTTAAGTATAAAATGACGAATAAGAGATTCATGAAAAAACATTATATATATATATTAACAAAAATATTTGATGACCCGAAGAAGACAACTCGTCCTGAAAGACCTAATGTGCCTCCATGTCAATTTTAACCCCCTCAGTCAGCTGGCACCCTATCAAAAAAGTTCGCAGTTTGGCTGAAAGTTGACTTAGCGACTCTGGGTTCGTCCAACCGATCGACCCCAAAGTGCGTCTCCCCGTCCACCGACGGACAGTTAACAAGAAGGTGAGCAGGAGTTTCCTCCGCACTCCCACATTTCCTGCATAGGGCACAGTTCACTAGCTCCATGCAATACATGTGTTTATTTGGTGCGTAGTGCCCAGTTGAGATTCCTGTGGGCAATCTCAATCTTTTCTTGCCCATAAAGACTGCCTTACGGAGTCTACCCTCATTCCGTTGAAACCCTAGAGATTTACAGCGTCTAGCGCCGGGGAGTCCATTCCAAAGGAGCAGTGCCTAGCATCAAGCTGGTACCTGACAAACTGATGCTGCCATATGAGCTACTACACGTCGGTTCTGGACCTAAGAACACTAACATGTCAGCTATTTCATCCCCTCTGATCCCAGACTGACCTGACACCAATCGCAATGTAACATTTGGATGTTCCGCCAGCTATCAAAGTTTTCTGTGGCACCGCACTACCACCTCAGAGTCAAATTTGACAGTCCGCAAAGCTTTGAGGGCAGCCTGGCTGTCGGAGATGATTTCTACCCTTCCATTCTTGCGCAGGCAGTTTGAGAGCCCTCAGCACAAGTCGGGATCCCAATGCCCGTGCCATTACGTGTTTTCGGGGCAGTGACAAACCAATAAGATATACTCCGATTTGGTTTGCGGATATACGCTATTGCAGTTTCTCTGCTGGATATATCAACACTGCATCTCCCAGAGAAGCTTCCTATCTTTGCTTAGTATATCTGTAGTAAATTCAGACCTCTATTCCTTTAGAAACCCTTTTGTCTGTCTCTTCCCCGATAACTTTTGCCATCAGTCTTTGGACTGATTATGTATCCATTTCTTGATGGATTTTTTAATTTGCGATTTGGCAATGTCAAAAGAAGGGAGGAGTGGATATAAACCAGGGGCAGTAGCACACTAGTCGACTAATTGTAAGTAGAGAGCAGTAAGAATAAAAAGTTGTTTCTAAAAAGAGGAAGTTGCCATATTTTATTCAAACGTGTGGTGGCACAATAGGGTTGATCCAGGTACCCTATATTTTTATTTATTATTAATTATTTAACCAACTATAAGCGAGTTACCTCCAGTTACGGAGTCGTGATTTAGGGCCCTTGATACTATTATTATTGGTTATGGGTCTCATTCCTTTTCTTGTGAAGATAAAAATTTGTATTTGCTGAGCGTTGACTGATAGTCGCTCTTGCTTGCACTATTTATCAACTGTATTTAGAGCGGTTTGCATACGTTTCATTAGAACCTTTGAAAACTGTCATGGTTTTAATTAGGAAAGCTTTTTGATAAAATAATAGACTGCCTAACATAATATTCTCAATCTTTCTGTATATTTAAATTGTTGTGGAATGACACTTTCCCGAGAAGTAAAAGTAGTATTTAGTGACGGGTATAATCTCAGAGAGCGAGAAAAAAAAACAAATTTGGTAGTCTCTATTTGTATTCATTTTTATATATTTATAAAAGCTAGAACAAGTTTATTTTATCCATTTACTTGGAGGGTACTAAAAAGGCAACATATGCCCATATTAACACGGCGTAGGCTTTCACGGCCGGTGTAACTATAACTAACAGCTCCTTGCGGGTTTCGCCGTGTGTCAAAACTTTCGCTCGACGTTTCGCTGACAGCTTCTTCAGGATAACTGAACTGAAGTTCAGTTATCTTGAAGAAGCTGTCAGTATGAACAGCAAAACGTCGAGCGAAAGTTTTGACACACGGCGAAACCCGTAAGAAGCTGTTAGTTATATGCCCATATTTTACTTATTTATATTTGGTTAGACTATTGTAGGTGGGTGTAAAATTAATACGGATTTATTGATTCGTATCCAGTTATATAACCTATCAGAAACGTACATATGAATAGATTATCATGTTATTTTACGTTGCCTAAAAGAAAATAATATTCGAAAAGATAGCATTAACACTTCTGATTTTTTTTTTCTGTTGGTACTAAATTTGTAGTATGGAAACGAATGCATTGCTACTAACTTCGATGTTTCATCAGGCAGTAGCTTAAAGTTCGTAATAGTCAAATTTACAACAATGAGAAATAAAATGAAAATGAAGGGCAGATTACTCTTCGACCGAGGATGGCAGAATTAGTGAAATAACCATCACCAGTTCTTGGCTAAATTATTGGCTCAAGCGAACACTCATTATGAACAATTGCGTACAATAAAATAATATATTACAATGAAGTGCATTTATGTTATCGGTTAACATATTTTGCAATTAAATGCCTGTACTACGCTGATGCACTGATTAAAAGGGCTTTTTTTAACTTCGATATCGATATTATTTGCTTGCTACTCGAGTAGCTACTTATCTCGTAGTTGATATCTAACCTTCACTTGCAGTCAATCAGGTACCGTATTTTCTGAAACACACAAAAAAATGGTTCGTGTATTCATAATCGGTGTCGGTATCACGAAATTCGAAAAACCTGGAACGAAACAGGGTGATTACAACGACTGGGCAAAGGAAGCTATCCTCAAGGCCCTTGAAGATGCTAAAATTACAATGGACGTTGTGGAAAAGGCTGTCGCAGGTTACGCTTACGGTGATTCAACTTGTGGGCAAAGGGCAATATACGAAGTGGCCATGAACGGCATTCCGATTTATAATGTGAATAACAACTGCGCCACTGGATCTACAGCACTGTTTTTGGCGAAGCAATTTATCGAAGGTGGCTTGAACGATTGTATATTGACCGTCGGTTTTGAAAACATGGGTTCTGTAATTCTGCATCATAGTAAGTACCCTGATATGACATACCCAATGGATAAGCATGCAATGGTCATTTATGAAGCTACTGGGAAACTAAAGCTACCTCTAATACCTTATGCCTTCGGAAACTTAGCATTGGAACATATGAAAAAATATGGCACAAAAGAGGAGCACTTCGCCAAAATTGCTTACAAGAATCACAAACACTCAGTCAATAATCCATACGCACAATTTCGCAAGGAATATACTTTGGAAGAGATCATGAACTCTCGCAAACTATTCGGGCCGCTTACAAAACTGCAGTGCTGTCCAACTAGTGATGGCGCTGGCGCTGCTATTTTGGCTTCGGAAAAGTTCGTTCGAGCACACGGATTGGAATCACAACCTGTCGAAATTTTAGCGATGGAGATGACTACAGACACCGAGTCCGTTTTCAAGGATGGTAGCCTTATAAAAATGGTAGGTTTCGATATGACCAAAACAGCAGCCGAACGTGCTTATGCAAAATCCGGCATACTTCCTGATGACATCCAAGTTATGGAGGTACATGATTGCTTCTCGTCCAATGAACTGGTTATTTATGAAGCGTTAGGTTTGTGCCCCATAGGAAAAGCTGGTGATTTCATTGATAGAGGCGATAATACTTACGGTGGAAAGTATGTTATTAATCCGAGTGGTGGTCTGATTTCCAAAGGACACCCGCTAGGAGCGACTGGTTTGGCTCAATGCGCAGAATTATGTTGGCAACTCAGAGGATTGGCGGGTGCCCGTCAAGTACCAGGGGCGAAATTGGCGTTGCAGCAAAACTTTGGGTTAGGAGGTGCTACCGTTGTTAGTATTTATAAGCTGGGGTTTCCCGAACCGCAAAACGAAACGAAAGAATCGGGATCTGTGAGAGAAGATGCTGAGCTTACATCTAAACTATAAATTTTATTCCTATTATAGTATTAGGTATCAAATACAGAATATTTAGTCAGTTCATAACATAGAATCATTAAAAGTTTTTAAGAACAGTAAAGCTATGTATTTCATTACTATAATTTTATGTACTTTGAGCATGTTTACATTTCTTCATTGGTGTATTGAATTGTGGCTTTTTGTGCAATAAAGATGATTATTATTATATAAAGTGTGGGTTCATTTAAGTGTAAATCAAATGGAAAAAAAATTATTACTGGCTTTACAAAATATGGATATATGATAATTGTTGTTGTTCCTCTAGAAACCTATTATTTCATATCCATACCTAAATATTGTGTCTATAAATAGAGATAAAAGTTATTGCCTTAAGAAAATCTTGATTTGTTTATATAAAAACTGAAGCTTCACTTCATATAATTTCCCCTTTCAGAACCCATAATAAAGGATTCACTCGTTGGTGTCGTTCCGATATTGGAAGTTCAGCTGCTGGATACCTGGATTAGAGATAAGAGTCACATACTAATTGTGCATATAACGTTGTTTTGTACCAAGGTCTATAAATTGACATAGATATATTTAAATCACTTCAGATCAGCAATTACGCATTGATTTTAATCATTAATATAGCAAAAATGATCTTCCATGAATTTGAAGCTGTGTCACAGTTTTATTTTCGCCAGAACAAAAATCCATCAGTTTGAATCACAGTTCGATTTTGTACTGTTTTAGCAGATAGTGGAATATCTTTGATTTTTTACAATTCCAGTTTTGTTTTTAAAATCACTAAACAGATCCTCAAACGCTTTATAAAACACTGCTTAATATCATGTATTTGTGAATGGTTTTCCTCATTTAGCTATTTCAAGCGAAATTTTGAAGCTAGCCATATTTACGCTGTTCGTGGATTGTGTCCAATTATGTAACAAGGAACTTTGCACCTGAGTTATTTAAATTTAAGTCTAAAATTGAATAGGTTCATTTACGTCTGTCTGTCTAGCTTTTAATTTTTTTTAGGGAAACTTAAAGAGCCGCAGTTAAATGCTACAAATGCACTAAATCTATAAAAAAAGTAGATACTTCCTAATTTTATTTTACGAATACGATTTTATTTTACTCCTCAATTTTATTCAATTCGTTCAGTTTTGAGATAAATGGTTATCAGTACTATTTTTTAAATAAAAAAAGGTAATCACTAATACAAAACTGCGCTATAAAATAATTTTTGATATACACGCTGTCGCATAGTGTCGATATTACACAAGAACACTTGCATGATGCTCGCGAAATTGAAGGAATTTTGTACTTTTTACAAAAGAGATGTCCTACGATGTCGGTATTGTACGCTTCTCAACAGAATATACTTATTTAGCTACGAAATCCTACGATAAATAATAACAAATATGTCCTCTTTATACATATTCATGTTTAATACGATGCCCTAAGTGCTATTTTAATATCCTTCCAGCCTTTGACCTTATATTAATTACGTACTTAACAATGTATAAATGTGTAACAGATAAATAAATTATTATCACTGTCTTATCAAAATTACACTCAGAAACACGACATTTAAAAACATTCCACCAGTGTCCGTATTACAGTTTACAGCGACTTCTAAATTGTCTGTTGATATAAACGTAAGACTCTCTTGTTAAATTAGAAAAATGAAGCGTGTATTTGTAATAGGCGTCGGAATGACGACATTTGACAAGCCAGGTAAAAAATCAGGCGATTACCCTGACTGGGCAAAGGAGGCTATCCTCAAAGCTCTGGGCGATGCTAAAATAACCATGAATGAGGTGGAACAGGGAGTCGCAGGTTACGTCTATGGCGATTCCACTTGTGGGCAGAGAGCTATTTATGAAGTAGGTATGAATGGTATTCCTATATACAATGTGAACAATAACTGTGCCACTGGAGCTACGGCTTTGTCTTTGGGTAAGCAATTCATCGAAGGTGGTCTGAACGATTGCGTGCTGGTAGTGGGTTTTGAAAAGATGGAGAGGGGTAGCCTGAAAGCAAAATATACGGACAGAACGAATCCACTTGACAAACACTTGGAAGTCATGGTAGAACTGGCTGGAAGATCAGAAGCACCTGTTTCGCCACAGATATTTGGGAACGCCGGCATAGAACATATGAAGAAGTATGGTACGAAGCCAGAACATTTCGCCAAGATCGCTTATAAGAACCACAAACATTCCGTGAATAATCCTTACTCGCAGTTCCGTGACGAATACACTTTGGAACAGATCGCAAACTCGCAGAAAATCTACGGCCCGTTGACTAAGCTTCAATGTTGCCCCACCAGTGATGGAGCTGGTGCAGCGATTTTGGCATCCGAAAGGTTTGTTCGGTCACACGGATTGGAATCGCAGGCTGTCGAGGTGTTAGCCATGGAGATGTCGACAGATTTCGAGTCGACCTTCAAGGGCAGAAGTCTGATGAAAATTGCCGGTTATGATATGACTAAGGCTACAGCTGAACGCGCTTATATCAAATCTGGCGTTATTCCAAGCGATATTCAAGTCATAGAATTGCACGATTGTTTTTCAGCTAACGAGTTAATCACTTACGAAGCCTTAGGTTTGTGCCCAGTAGGAAAGGCTGGGGAATTTATCGATAATGGTGACAATAGTTACGGTGGAAAGCATGTTATTAATCCGAGTGGTGGTCTAATTTCCAAAGGACATCCGCTAGGAGCGACTGGTTTGGCCCAATGTGCAGAATTATGCTGGCAACTTAGAGGGTTGGCTGAGGCACGTCAAGTATCTGGAGCCAAATTGGCCCTGCAGCATAATTTAGGACTTGGAGGTGCTGTCGTTGTTGCTATTTATAGGCTGGGGTTTCCGGAGAACCATCGAATTGGTTCCAAATTATGAATTGTGCATCCTTCTTTGATATTAACTATTAATGGAGTTAACATACATATGCGTATTATAAGACTTGGTGATACGGGCTTGATTACTCTAAGGAAATTATGAATTTGTACACGGAAAAACATTTATTATGGATTAATTAAATTTTATCATGAAAATTTAATTTATCCAACAAAATATATAGTTGTTTTAAATTAAATAAAGGGTCAAATGAACAAATAATTTGGTTCGAATTAACCAAATATTGTTTACTCATATATTATCAAATAAATCGGTTTTTCAATGTATAAATATTTTCTTTAGTTTTAGGTAAAGTACAAAATAAGCTTTTGGTTTGCGAATTTGACGTGTGCATCATACATACATGAAGTACTATATTATTATTTTATCGCAATAGGAATATTTAATTATCTAGATACAAATATGTCAATAATGTTAAATTATGTAGCATATAAAATCAGTTTTTGAATACATTATATATTAATAAATTACGTTGTCATACATTATTAAGATTCCCATGATAAAAATGCAAGATGTATATGTTTTCAGTTATCATTTATATGATGACTTGGTATAACTATTTATAGAATTTATTTACATTTTCTACTTTTGTCCTTGATTTATTTGTTTTGGACAAATATCATTTTAAAAGAGATATAATTAGAAATAGAAACAATATTATCTGTATAACTGTGCATAAGGCATTTGTTTTTTTTTTATTGTTTATATAGAAGACATATTATCAGAAACATCTATTTGGGATAGAAAAACTATATAGTGAATTGATTAAGTTACTTAATAAAAATAAAATACCAACTTACAACTTGTTTGAGTTGCTCTAATAGCAATGCTCCTTGTTTGAATTATTTGATACATAACCTTGTCGAGTCAGTTATGTCATTTTATTGAAAGTAATGTTGTTACCTAATTAGATACATAAAACTGGCGGTGAGTGTGGCAAACTTTTCCAATTCTTATAATCCATGGTTTTTGATTCTGTGTGAGTAAATTATAGCAAGGCAAATGAAAGGAAAATGGTCCAATTTCTCACAAATTCTTTAATATCGTACAACCGGTTTCATCCACTAAGGAACATCTTCAGGTCAACTGTAGAAATCCAACAAGAAATTAACGTTATGTGAATTAATTAGATTGAAGTTAAAATGAACAATAAAATGGATAAAATTGTGTAAAGTAATGTACAAAATAATTAATAAATTAGAAAATGTATAAGTAAAATAAAAAGATAAAATTGCAATACTTACAATTATAAAACAGTTTAATATGTGTGAACTGACTACCTGTCATCTTTCTAGTAAAGTTTTAAATGAAAGCAGCAGATTTTAATTGCTACTTTAAGTGTGATTTTTAACCATTATTATAGTGTTATAATTTCTAAGATTTCGACATTCTCCGTTCTGAGTGGGACCCCCTGTATGTCATTTATATATAACAGCAAACATCCATTGTTGTTAACCTAAACGTAATCATCTTATACTGATGTAAATCCTGGTAAGCATTGACAGTCAGGCCTCTTTCAGACGAGGCGATTAGTTGATTCCACTAGTTGAACGAACGGTTGTCAAGGAGCATACTGTTATGAACCCCCTTCACACGGAGTCAACTTGTCCGCTTCAGCGGCTTTAATAGGTCGTCAATGACAATCAACTAGTTAAGAGTAAAACAGGTAACTTACAATTAGTTGAATCAATTAAACCGTCTCGTCTGAAAAAGGCCTAATTGTTGGTATGTTTTGAGTCTATTAACGTAAATCTTTTCTTTGCTTAACTAATGCGATCATATCGTTGGAATTAGGAATAGGAAATATTCCGTTTGTGATACTTGGTAACCACCAAGGCTTTAAAAAGAATACCCATTAGTGATGTGATCTTTTAGATACATAATGTATTGTTGAGCTTGACATATCGTCAATAGATAGCCTAGTATATTATTTATTAAATCAGATACATGAAAAGGATATTTATTATTTTATTTTTGCTCATAGCATAATAGCATAAAAGTATTGCTGTGCCTAATGTTTTTTTTAAGAATTCGATGTGGTCTTCAGCAGAATTTAGTAAAACTCTTATGTTCTATTTATTATACTTCGAAATTAGTTTTTATAAAATCGTCTTCACCACCACTTACTGCTTCATAGTTTTGAAACTCTTCGCTCAGGAAACGCTAATCTATATATAGCGACAACTTGCAGCTCCACCCAATCCAGATTATGCTGCAATGCCAATTCAGCACCTCTCACTTGTCTATCTTCGGCTAATCCTCTGAGTTGCCAACATAATTCTGAACATTGCGCTAATCCTGTGGCACCCAGAGGGTGCCCTTTGGATATTAGACCACACTCGGATTAACAACGTACCTACTCCATAGGTATTGTCCCTTTATCAATCATTTCCCCGCTTTCCTTCTGGGCATAGTCCAAGTGCTTCGTAGGTGATTAACTCGTTGGTCGAGAAGCAATCGTGAAGTTCCACCACCTGGACGTCTGTTGGGCGCACTTTGGCTTTTTCAAAAGCTTTTCCTGCGGCTATTTTCGTCATGTCGTATCCTGCGATGCTCATGCAACTCCTTTTAGTTAGGGTGGACGATGGATCGGTCGCCATTTCATCGATAGAATCTCGACAGCTTGGGATTCAATCCGTGGAACGTACGAATTCTTCTGAAGCGACAACAGCGGCGGCTGCTCCGTCACTCGTGGGACAACATTGGAGTTTGGTGAGCGGTCCGAATATTTTGGGGGACGCCATGATTTGCTCTAAGGTGTACTCGTCTCGAAACTGCGAATACGGATTGTTAACCGAATGTTTGTGTTTTATAAGCGATTTTGGCGAAATGTTCCGGCTTCGTGCCATATTTTTGCATGTGTTCGATTCCGGCGTTGCCGAAAATCTGCGCGGCGCGCGGAGCATCCGTGTACCCAACCAATTCTTTCATTAACTTGACGTGCTTATCCAGCGGATTAGTTCTGTCTATATATTTCGGCGTCAGACTGCCTCGTTCCATACGCTCGAAACCCACAGCCAAGACGCAATCGTTCAAGCCGGATTCTACGAATTGCTTGGCCAGTATCAAAGCGGTTGATCCGGTAGAGCAGTTATTATTCACGTTATATATAGGGATACCCTTCATACCTATTTCGTAGATGGCGCGCTGTCCACAAGTGGAATCTCCGAAGACGTAGCCGACCGCGGCCTGTTGGATTTCGTCTATCGATATCCGAGCATCGGATAGCGCTTTTGTTACGGCTTCTTTTGCGAACTCAGGGTAGTCGACTGGTCGCCTGCCGGGTTTCTCAAACTTCGTCATTCCGACACCGATTACGAAAACCCGATTCATACTTCGAGGATTGAATGATTTTAACATCTT
The DNA here is from genome assembly GCA_004143645.1 of Protaetia brevitarsis. Classification (NCBI taxonomy): domain Eukaryota; kingdom Metazoa; phylum Arthropoda; class Insecta; order Coleoptera; family Scarabaeidae; genus Protaetia; species Protaetia brevitarsis. The sequence continues at coordinate 16,825 of RXPK01000181.1, read as the reverse complement.
GCGTGTAAATTTGTTTCAAAACGGAACAATGTGAACGGTATGAAATACTGTACTGATTTGACTCGGCGAAAACTAGTTATGATGTTTTGTTTGTTGACGTTTTTAGATAAGACAATGTAGGCGTCGATAACATTCACAACTGGGTACTAAAATAGAAGCACATGTAGATGTAGGTTGCTTTATACTTAAGAGTGCGCTTAGAAGAGTGGGGATTAATACGATCAGAATGACTGTGGTACCCCTGCATTGTGCTGGCATCTATCTTTTAATGGAACATCTATTAATCATTGTTAGAAATTTTCAAACCAAATATAGTTGAATGGGTTGCCTATACATAGGATTAAAAATACCACACAAAGTTCATTGTATGTATGTATTCGGTTTCATTTTATCTTCTTGTTTGATTCTGCAGGAAAGCATCGGGTTTTAATAGTATCATTTCACATTCAACGAAAAGCAGCTGATAGCATCCTGACTATCGCATCTCTAAAAATTAAAGGCGTCTTTGTTCCTTTATGTTCTCTCATGTTTATCTAATAGTAAATGTGTTAAAACATCTAGGATGACGAGACATTCTTACCCAGGAAATGCATCATTGAGGTTATGTGAGTTTCTGCGAGTTAAAGTGTATGTATGTTCTAAGTTATTTCATATTTTAGAAAGTTATTGAAACCACCTGTTGCTATAGTAAATCCATCAGAATAAAATAAATAAATGACTGATAAATATTCATGAAAAACTTTAACAATGAATCTTCAAGCTAGTCTATGATTGTTGCTAATTTATAACCTCCTATGTATTGAATGTCACAGTTTGAAAATATCTTAAGGCTTTTCCTATAATGTCTATATTATTTTTTTTTTGTGATTTTTCCATGCTAATATAACATACAATCCGCAGTCGATATAATGGATAAAGCATAGAAAATCAAATTAGTATGTGGTAAAAACATAAGTGGTCATTTGTAGTGTATTATTTGTAGTAATCTATATGTGTTTCTAAACATATATTTACCATTTCCTATAATACATCTGCTAACTAGCACGGTTTCCAAGAATATTTCGTTAGAGCCCCCTACAGATGCACACATTAGTCTTTTTTTTATATACCTATATATTAAACCCTAGATTATACAAAGACTTTGGTTTCAAGATATATGAGCAATACAAATTGAAATCTTTTTTAAGTCTGGTAATAGGTGAGTGTGAAAAGCAATTCTATCTACAAACAAGCATGTGAAGAAAATGAATGCGGTCGCATGCATTGTATCGATGTATTGCGACAAGGAAAGGGCCAATAACTCAGGAGTAGGAGTTTTAAATAATTTCACTGAAACCAACACCTCACATAATATATAAAATTTACTTCACTTAGAACTTGGTTTACATATGGAGCAATTCATTTGAATACGGTTTAGTTAGGGGTGAGAAACGAGCTAATCAACGTGAGGTTTTACTTGAAATGTGTATTAATATATACCACGTTTTATTCAACACTCTGTATGATAAAATTTGCCTTAATTCTTACGAAATTTGTAGTTGTTTTTAGTAAGTAATTTATCTAGGTATCCGTAATGCTTCTTTATTTATGCTTATACACTTATTTTATGTTATTCTTCCTTGTTTATAAAAATCTTATCATTGTTATGACTACACACACTTATCAAATCATTATATGTATTTGTTTTGTCATATCTTTTGCAATGCACCGAAAATGAAATTAGTTCTTCCTTACATATTTATTTTAAAAGTAATACATCTCTTTAAATTAAAATCCAAAGTTTCGATCGATACAATTAGAAAAATTACTATTTGCAGAGGTGAAGAGCATTGAGATTTAATTCCAATCATCTTCAGCCTATTTGTTTCAAAAAAATTAAAAAAAAATTCTCTGCAGGAATTAAAAATAATAATAATAAAGAATGAGTCTGAGGATATTGTAATCATAATATATTCCAAAAATTCCAAAATAAATTGTAGTTTTTACGAAACTTTGGGAAGAAGTTTTTGTAGATAAACAAGTAATTGAAATAACATCGTAAAGAGCGAAGAAAGTAACCCTTATTGGGTAATAAAATTGTGATATAAAAAAATAGTTGTGTTTATTGGAAATCTTAAATAATTCAAAAAAAACACATCAGATTTGGCATAAGTAATAATTTGTTTAAAATTTTAAACAAACTTAATTTCTATACCTATTTAGAAACTGCGTCATTACTAACAATAAAAAACAAAAAGATAACCCAATTTTAATACAGAATTTATAAATCAATAGACCTAAATCAAACAATGTCTACTTCACAATTACCATACATTTCAGCGACCAGTTTTGTGGCTCACCATATAAAGTTAACAAAATGATTAAATTGTAAAATGAATTGCTTACAATAGAATTAAAATATAAAGAATTATCAAGAGAATGAATTAGTCATAAATCCAAATATTAAATTTTGATACATCAAAATCGTTTAAATTTAAAAAATGCCAGAAGTGTTAAAACAATGTTGAAAATCAAATTATCAAATAAACTTAGATTAAATAGAAAAACTTGTAGCACTACAATGCCAATTATAAACATAAAACATATAGGTATTTAAGAAACTAAAAAAAGGTAAAACACTAAATTTAATGTATTTTTTAATAAAATTGACAAACAAGCAACAGAGACATCTGTGGCTGAATTAAAAATGCTAATAATAATGAAAAAGTATTATATGTGTATAAGTATTGTGCTTTATGAATACGTGTACACTCAACTCAAAAAATAATGACAAGATTAACGAAATGTTAATCTACCAACGATTGCGTATGTATAAATCCTAAAAAATATTTTTGCATTTAATTCTTTGATAGAAACTACAAATTCTGCTGATGTTAATCTCTAGCTGAAAGGGCTGCACAATCTTTGTCGGATAGCGTAGAGTGTATTATCTTCTTCTGGGTCGCAAATTATGATGGCATTGCATTTTCAAGTGTAAGAATGCGGTAACAACAGTCTCTTTTTTACTACAGTGCACTGGATTTTCATTTGCAGCCAAGAATTCTAATATATCAATGTATTTCATGTTATACATTGATATACTGGATGCAGCAAGCCAGAAAGTCCGTCGGAACCGACTGGAATACTGTGAATGCTCTTTTCCTGTTTTAGCAACAGAAACCATAAATGCTAATATTTTCTTTTTTACTTTAGTCATCAATCACTCGAGGGCATTCAGATGCTAGTACTTCGATTACAAAACTTTTTAATATTTATTTCGTAATAATTTCTTAATATCGATGCATAAAAGAATCTATATGGCAATCTATATTAAACTAACCTAAAAAAATAGAAGAAGATATCATATAGGTACTTAGGAAGAAATTGTTACCCTTACTTAAAGAAAAAACAAAAGCTATTTTTTCTTAATGTTTTGTTTCTACTGATTTTTGTGAAGGCACAAGTCACACTACATTACAACAATAAAAACAATTTTTGTACACGAAATTGTTTTTGTAAAACTATTATTCCACAAAATGTGTAATTATAATTATTTTATTCTTTTAGAGATTTTTTCCACAAGTTTGCCCCTCTAATTAAATAAAAAACAAGAAAATAAACATGTCGTTTTACAATATTCTTACTTTTAAGCTGGTATTGTGGACACTTATTTATTGATTTAGCGATAATAAAATTTAGGCATATAACGCTTTATCGAATATTCTCCCAATTAAGAAATCCTTAGATGGTTCCATTCCTGTTAATTGAATAGTTCATTCATTTCATTTCATTAAGTTAGGCAGGGCACTTAAAGTCCGGCCAGTTGAGCTAGGTGCTCATTGTACCATCCTTATTAAGTCTCTTATTTCCACTCGAGCAGCTTGGTGTTTTCTATGAAACCCAGTATCTTGCCCAGTGGGAACTTGAGAACCTTCGAGGGCTCCAATAGATCTCTTCCGAAATATTTCTGCCTGAGTACCTTCAGTTCCCCACATGTGCAGATTACATATAAACACGTCTCCTTCTATAGTTCGTCTTTTCTGCACCACGGTGCGCTTATCCGGCCTGTGTTGTATAGACGCTTTTTCAGGGGATAGCGTCCAGTTGCCAACCCAATAATAGTTTTAACTTCTTTCTTGCTGCGTCTGAGTAGGTTATCTGAGAATTTAGCATCCCCATCCCCTATTAGCACTTTAGTATGGGGGTGACCTTCAGTCAACCTCCATTTCTTTGTACTTTCTTTACCCAACCAGGTCCAGATCTCCCTTCTTGCGGAATCCTTAGTAATCCCACATACGGGCTCTGGACCCATGAAGTGTTTAATTGAATCGTGTAGAAATCCTAAAAGTTATCTTTACATTTAATCCTTTGGCAAAAAACTACACCGGTCACAGCTCAAAGATTGCAAAATCTTTTGCCCGCTTCTCGTAGATTACAATGGTGTTTTATTTTAGTATGTAGATATATTAGAATATTCGTTTTACGCAACAATGTCATTATTTTTTGCGTTGATTGTACACTCAACGACAATAATATAATATTTTTAAGTCAACCATTAAATGTTAAAAGTTATTCTTTTTTAAACAGTTGTAAGCTATAGTTATTATGATTTCACGTTCAATTATGAACACGTATTGATTTATAAATAAATATACGGCTTTCATATGGCAATTGTTCGAAATACTTTAATGCGATCCGCAGATAACAAAACGAAAGGCATATGTTTATTTTTGTTGGCCGTTTTCCCCGTTATATCAACTTGTTGACGCTTCTGAAGTGACTGAAATTGCTTAAATGGACATCTTCCACAAATAAACGAATCATTTTTCCCTTGTGTATTTTTCGAGTGGAAGAGTAAAGTAAATAAGGTGAATATATGTTTATATCGCATACGGGTGAAATAGAATACGGAAAAAGAGAAAAAATATATTAGAATGTAATCAGAAAGAATTTTTTTTAGTTATTTTGCGAAAATATCGATGTTTAAAAAATTGTTTATGAAAATCTTTACAATAATTTTGTGAATTTATTTAAATTTCTATGAAATTTGCCAAACAGAATAAATTTAATAATAATGCAGGAAGCAAAACATTTTACACTTTTTCATTTTATTCTCTTGTAACATATTTTATAAATACGAGTTTAAAATTTATAGAACACTGTCTTTTACGCAATCGTTAACACAGACCATTACCTCCTCGTCAACAAGTGAAGCCTCCCTCGAGAAGCCGAACCTCGACGAGCCTGTATTTGCTCTACGACGTCTTAATGGGTGGGTTGGCCACCACAACGGGCTGAATCCGTTCGGCAAACAGCGGTAATTCACATCGCGAGCTTTCACTGCTTAGGACGCACACACTACCAAAGGACTCGACCTTTCCAAGAAACTCTGGAGAACAAATAAGATTAGGGGGAAGATTGAAAAGTGCATTGTGTTGATCCTTCGATCTTTTTCCCATCCTTTACTCTTAACAGTTGACGTTGGAAGATTGATAAAAAGTAAATGATTTATGGCTGTAGTGCCGCCTAGATTGAAGAAGGTAATTTTAAACACGTTAAAATGCAATCCTATCGTTACATGCATCGAATTTATTATCTTATTATCAGCTTTCTGAGAGACTATCGTAAATATATATCTTTCCATTTATTTATTTTTTATACAAGATTCATAATGAAGCTTATGTTTTGACACCTCACATTTGAAAATTCTTGTGTAGATTTTGCATAGAACACTCAATGTGCTGTAATCATTGCAGATTTTCGTAAATCCCTTGATAAGGTCAACCATAATATTGCAGTGTTCTATTTAATATACAATAATTATAAATTAAAATATTTGATTTTATTTTCCAAGTTTCCAAAAACTTTTATTCATTGTTTGAAATTTGCTTTTTGGATAGTCTTTAATAATATAAATACATAACTCATACTAATCATTTTGGTAAAATTGTCAAAATTGACATACTTCGGAAAATAATCATTGAGAAAGCTATTTTTGTTGTTGATTGATTGTTGGGAGAGGTTTGTTTAAAGAAATTGAAATATAGAAGAATTTTTGATGATAGAAGTCAAAAAGTATACAAAATTATTAAGTTTTTTTTTTAGAAGAATAGATATAAAACATTTTAAGGAAGCAATTGTTGACAAAAACATATTTTGGAAATTGGAAATGGAAAATAAGAAGAGATTTGAATGTGGAGTTGCATCTTTATGTTATCATAAGTGTGAATTCGACAATGGAAGATAAAATTAATCAAGACTGGATTATTGTTAATCATTGGTCTGGAATTGAAGAAAGAATAGTAACAATAGAAGAAGAAAAGTAATAAAAATAATATTTTCATTAGAGGATTATTTAAGGTTGGTCTTGTTATGTAATTTCTAAATTAATTGTATTTCAGCTAAGTATTAAAACAATTCCGAAATCGTCTATTATATATTTTTTTTAAAAAATATGAACTTACATAAGTCAAATTGACACGCATAACAATATATTAATAAATAAACATTAAAAATTATAGATTTTGTGGGTACCTTTCTTGTGGAAGCTGTTTGACATGGGGTCGCCGAAAACACTGCAGTTTCTTGGTTTTTATATTTAAGTTCTCATTTGTTTTATCCATTAATTTAGAACTAATAGTGCTCTGTACTATTTTGTGGAGAACTCTGGTCGGTCCATTGAGGTAATCCTCCGGGTTCGTTTTTGGGCCGTCAAAAGTTGCTTCTTTTTGGGCCCAAAGCATCGCATTCACAGAAATGTGAGTAAATTTATACATAAGTATTCTTTTACATTTAAGCAACGTAATTTGATGACATATATTACGTCGGTCAGACCCACGATCATTTACGCATCTCTAGTGTGGCGGGCAAAAGTGCAGCAGCAAACTGCTATAACTAAACTTCGCAAGATACAAAGGCTTGCATGTTTAGGAATAACAGGAGCAATGAGGTCTACTCCCACAGCAACAATGGAATGCCCCCTGGATTTTTCTTCTCTCCAGTTGGTGATAGTGGATGAAGCAAAAACGGGCATCTCAGATTCCAAGATTAACCTACTGACAAATTGCAAATATGCAAAATTGGGATACAATAATATTTTCCATTATGTGAAAGGCAGCTTTTTTAGGAATGAGATTAGACTGCATGGTTTCCGCGTATTTAACAGAAATTTCGAGATCAAAATCACGAATTAGATATTCTAGAATCAATCCAACTACAGCGCCAAGTTCGGAGAATTAACCGGAGCAAAAATCCAGAGGGAAGTGAGAAATATAGTGATCACTCTTCCATTATGAAAATATGCCACGGTCTTTCAAGCAGAGGCGTACGTAATGTTGTATTGTGCCGCAGATATCAATCACAAGGCTTATAAAAGTAAGCGGGTCGGTATTGCAACAAGAGCTAATGGGCACTAGTGAACTCTAAGATACGGTTAAGCTAGTTTGGAATGTATTCGCGAACTGAATAGCTTAACAGACCGCAATAAAGTCACTTTGTTGTGGTTGCCCGGGCATTCGTTAATCGAAGGAAACTAAAAAAGCTGGTGAGTTAGCAATAATTTCTAGGAGTGTCCAAAAAAACATTAGCACCAGATTAGGTAAGGAGTGCGGTCAAGAATAAAGACAAAGAACACTGGAATAATGTAACCAGACAGGTTCCTAAAAATATCTGTATTAAGGGATCATCAAAAACGAAGAACTACTGTACTTAGTGGAAATCATTATAACAGATCTCTTAACAGGACACTGTACACTGAGAAGACACCTATAGAAAATTGGAATCAACATTGGAGATACCAACTGCAGATGGGATGAATAGAGGATGATAGAGGACGCTTACCATACTCTGTGTGAATGTGAAGGTCTGGATGCAAAAAGACAAGCAAGCCAAAAATGAACCCAGGGCATTACTTCGATTAACCAGAGATCTGTGCAAGTTAAGAGGCTGCAGTGTGTCCCGAGATTCCATGTTAGAAGGCTCCCAAAAAATAATACAAAACGGAACATGATTTAAATCTGGGACACGATGGACAGTGTCAAGTATTCTGGGGATTAATACCAAAACGAATCAACAAAACTCCGTTTCTTTGTCTCTGGAGCTTTCGAAATATATTTATTTCATCATCAGTAGAACAATTACAAGAAGACAATGCTAAAGATACAATTTGGATTTTATTTTGTATTGTAACTGTAGCATTTGTCCTTTTGTAGTTGTTCTACTTATGAAGAAATAAATATATTTCGAAAGCTCTAGAGACAAAGAAACAGAGTTTTCAAAGATTGCAAGTATTTCTGCTAATAGCTGTAATAATTAAGGGGCATCTTTCCCAAGAAACATTTTCTCCTCACGAAGGATTCGAACCTACATACTTTTGTTTATCGGACAATCGCTCGAATCTACACGCTTCTCTCTAGCTTAATTGGTAGAGCACTTATCCGATAAACAAGAGTGCGTAGGTTCGCATTCTGCGTGAGAAGAAAATTTTTCTTGGGAAAAAATTCCTCTTCAACAGAGTTTTATTGATTCTTTTTGGTATTAATCCCCAGAATACTTGACAGTGTCCATCTTAACGTTGTACCAGAGTACTTCTCTTCCTCTCATAATTTGAATCATTCCCAAATTGCTATATATGAATATAAAATATATTCTTTGTCATATAGTGAGGTTTGATAAAGAACAGGAATATCTACATCAAAATCATAATGCATCGACATATATGTGTCAGCAGCATAAATTTAATGAAAAATCAAAACAAAGTAATTCAAAGGAGTTAGGTAAATTGAAAAATATAGGACTAGCTAATGAGTAAAGGTGCAAAACTTGGAAAAGAAAAAACAATTAAGTTATCTTTGGCCTGTGTTCACGTATGTATGAACATCGTATTTGATTTCTCCTAGAGATAAAATTATAATTGCAGCCTGTTAAAAAACACACAAAGGAAATCTCACGGAGTAGAAAACGAAATCCAGTCTTTGATTTTTCGAAATAATGTGTGTAATTACATTTAACGAAGGAAAGGTAAACTGAATTTAATTCTGTTTACTTCAAGTGCTATACAAGAAACACTTCGAATAAATATCCTGTCTGTCTGGAATTTTGTGTATACATTAGGAAAGAAATGCATCTATGTATTTCTTTTTATTCAATAATAGTGTGCGAAATTAAAATAACAGGTAACTATTAATTTTATTAGTCCAAAGCTTTTAATAAGAACATATAAGAGTTTATATCGGCTCTGCTATTTGTAATATACGTAATTATTTATAAAAATTATTTATCTATAGTTACTCAAGACTGCGATACTAAAGTTTATCTTTTTTTAAGTGTCATTGACTTATTTAGTTTATATTTTAAATCATATTTATTATTTTACAAGTAAAATTAATGAAGCTTCCAATTCTGTCAAAACTGCTTGGAATATTATACATGAACTCTCAGGCACATGAACCTAAAAATATAATACTAAAAGATGATGGTAATACAATAAATGATCCTAAAGAAATGCTGAATTATTATTGACTTTTTCGTTGAATCTGTACATAATATTATATCTCAAATTACTGTAAACAATCAGCTCACAAACGACACTACATGAATTATTTAGGAAAATAAAAAGTAAATCTACTGCAGGTCCCGATTGTGTACCAACTGATTTATTTAAAAAAAATGTCAGAGTATATAATTGAACCAATAACATATTTGATTAATTTATCTTTTGAAACCGGTACATTTCCAAATAAACTTAAAGAGTCTATGGTAATACCTTTACACAAAAAAGGGTCCAAATCTAGAATATGTAATTATCTCTCCACTAACAATTTCCTCAAGTTTTTCTAAAGTTTTTGAGTACGCGATGTTAAGCAGACTACCTGGACACTTAAATAAAAACAATCTAAACTATCTAAAAATCAACATGGTTATCGGGTTGATCATTCAACGATAACAGCAATAGACGCCTTCTATGAACTTATAATTAATGGCTTGAATTCCAAAGAATTTCCTATTGGAATTTTTTTGTGATCTAAGCCGTGTCGTCGATTGTATAATTAACTAATATTAAACATAAGGTGTGCGGTAAAATTAATTTTACCAACAAGCATACACTGTTGAAAATTTTAACACTTTTTTGAGTAATTTAATAGTCAGGAGAGATCCACACTGTTTTCGTGTTATTTTGTCGAGAACTATAGAAGTTTAAATTTGACGAACAAAGATAGTCAAGTATTGTCTATTGCTAAGGGGTTATTTTGTCCAACTAACACGTGGAATTACGATATACTTCTAATCACATTTTATTTGATCTAGACTAGACAAATTTACTAGCTGTTTAACTAAATGAATGCGATCTATTGGATGATTTAACACCATTTTCTAAACACAACGTCTTTTTAATATGCAACTCCTATTTCTTAGTGCTATAATATTCTCTCTTTAAAGACGTTTTCTCAATTATAAATATACAGAACCACTCATTCAAAAGTTCTGGTTTCAACTAAACGTTCTAATTTTAAAATGATTTTTTGAGAACCATTATAAAATTAAGTGAATGTTTATGCTATTTGATTCAAATCTGAACTAATTACGTAAATAGTTGTCCCCAATACATCTTTAAGATGTTGGAATTTTTTATGCCCACTGGAATTAACGTTTAATAACACAAGGTTACACTTTGCAGGTCAGTCACATTTGGTGGTTTGTTTGGATATGTTAATACGCAGAAACAAACTCGAAAACAGATACACGTGCAATGCAGGTGGTGCGTATAATGCAATACCATATTAGATTAGGTGGGGTTTCTATATTTCTATCCGAGGGAAAAATTCTGATTGGTTGATGCTTCTGAATGTCTAGAGAAAATAGTAAATCCTCATATCTGAACAAAGAATTCACACCAAATTCTAGTAATTTCTGTTCTATTAAACACATGTAGTCAATTCGTCTGGCAAAGTTTGTAAAAATCAACACTAAAATATTTGACTAGCGCAAAATTAACTCCAACACCGTAATATTTTCAACAGTGTACTGGTTAATCAGGGTGTTCCTCAAGGCATTGTTTTGAGACCTGTTTTGTTTCTGATATTTATTAATGATATAACTCATTATCCGAGATTTTAATTTAGTAATGTATGGTGATGATACCAGCTCAGTCGTGTCTCATCCGGATTTCAATGTAAGTGAGAATAATGCTAATTCACTATTAAAAAAAAAATGCACAAATGTTTTTTTCAATATTCTTTATTTTTGAATGCAGAAAAAACTAAATACATGATTTTTCATAATAAACCGGTAATGTCTTTTTTTTTCACAAAATAATGAAATAGAACGCGTCCGAGAATTGCAGTTTTTGGGAATAAGTCTTGACGATACATTACCATGGAACACTCACTGTAATAATTTAATAAAACTCATCGTGTTACCAAATGCGTAATTTAAAAACTGTAATAGATTTTAATGTTTTATAATCATTTTGTTATGCGAATATACATAGTAGATTTTCCTATCGAGTAGCATTTTGGGGGATATCGTTGCATAGTCAGCGTCGATTTGTGGCACAGAAACCCATCATACGAAGTATGATAGCAATAGATAGTAGGCAGTCATGTAGGTCCTATTTTAAGAAGTGGAATATTTTACCGTTGTCAGCAATATTTATATACGAACTATTAATTTTAGTATTCAGAAACAAAAACGATTTTTTATATAATAGTGACGTTCACTATCATAATACTAGATTGAAGTCTGATTTTCATATAATATAATAATTTAGTTTAATTCTGAATTAGTTGAAAAATCACCACGAATTTTGAGTTTAAACATTTTCAACGCTCTACCTCAAGATATCAAATCCATAAATAGTAAGTCATCTTTTAAAGGTAGAATAAACATTCCTTCTCCAAGAGTGTTTATAGTCTTTTTCCTTTTATTATATTGTATAATCTTATGTAATTGTACTAATTGACTTCTCTTTGTTAAAAATGTTTTATGAGATGAATAAAGATTATATTATTATTATTGTTTGCCTATTGCAAGGATGCGTGTTGCCTGATCAGTATGAATCAGTTTTAACACAAAAGAATTATAATTAAACAGGTCAATAACCTTTTAGCAATAAGTTATTAGGCCTTTGTGTCTATTATTGGATTAATATATTCGGTTACACAAGAACAGCATTATCATTTTCCTGGGCTACATATCTTAATACGCATACTCACATGACAAACATACTATACGTATAATATGGGTTATAACACCATACTTTTAATGACCGTTATAGAGCTCACAGTTATACCCATGCCAATGTAAACGTTTATGTGTTTTTGATACTTTAAATTTATTGCCCGGCATAAAATAGCTGTGGTAGAGGTAGCGTGACTGGGAATTTTCCGTACAGAGGAAAAGCAATTTCGTGCTCAAACTAGAACAAATTAGCCATTTGCGCGGTATTATTAAAATCAAATTTACTATTTGCAAGCACTTCAGTTACGATAATTTCCGCAAAATATTTTATTTGCGGAAAATTTGTTTTGCAACGCATATTATGTGCAAGTTTGTATAAAAAATTGTAGGATATTGGAAATGAAAGCGTTGGAAGATGCGGAAATAGAAATTAATGCTCACTGCACTAAGCAAATGGTTAGATATCTTGCTATTTGCTTGTTTTTTTTTTTGTTTTTCAATAATAATAATATTAATAATTAAAAGAAATATGTGTAAAACGTATCGATTTCTTTACTAAATTTTCTTCTGCTACATTTAGACATATAGCTGTTGAGTGAGGAAAGGGCAGCATGATATCTGGAAAATTTAATTTATCAGCAGGGTGCACATTATGTGGCAGTTGTTTTTAGGATTTAATGCACCAGCTGGAGAGGGCGCTATTTCTAATATTTTCCTCTTAAGGGGAGGTTTACATGTATTTGACTGGAAAAATCGATTTTTGGTTTTTTGCATTTTTTGAAAGGTCCAAATATATAACATACATGGTTAAAGCGGTTTCGTAATATTCGCATTGTTTAAGCCGCTACGGCTTATTAAAAGAGCGGGTGTACCGAACACAAACGGAGCATATTAGACTCGGGGCTACTCGGGTCGAAATATCATACTTATTGTTTGTTAGTGTAGTTGTTTTTAATGATTAGAAATGCCACTGCAGTCGGGATCACAAATAAACGACAGAGTAGCTATTTATATTACAACAATATGAAGCAATTAGATCCGAAATAAAACGCACATTTGAAGAAACTGATCTAACAATATTTCTTTTACTTAAAACACACTTTCCCACGCTTTAGAAAACTACTTGCCATAAAGTGTGTCAATTTATTGCAGATGCACTTACTTACACTAAATTTCTTAGAAAAGCTGGCTAGAATATGATGGCAAAGGTAACCGCACTACGGATCATCAGATTAGCACAGGAAAAATGGAAGTCGATGCAATGCGTTAAAAGAAATTTTCGCACGATTTCGGATAGGCGACTGAGACAAGAAAACTTTTTAAGCAATTTGTGATTTTTTGCCGTACGAAGATGTTACTGTTCAAGAAAAAAAGAGAATGCGTTGGAGATGTACAAAAAAGAATGAGTAGACTTTGAAGAAAGGGCGCTGGTAAACTGACTGACAAAGTTATTGATAATTTAACAATAGTGTACTCTGGACTGGCAATTAAGCAACATCCAGATTCTGCATAAAAATGAAGGCAGCTATTTGGGCTACATTTCATTATAAATGTTCAACCGACGCAGATCCACGACACATTTATTGTCCAAAAGGTGTAGACAGCCTGTGTAAGTGGCGCGTTGCAGAAGCCAAGGTTGAGCTTGCTTCATTCATACATGACCCTCTCTTGAAAAAAAAAATCAAGATGCTATTAGGCCGATTTATGAAGTTTTTTCTAGAGTGATTTATTGCAAAGATGCTTTGGAAAAATTTGTCAAAACTGAAACGACTCGTTTAGTTCATGTATGTAGAAACTAGCTCCAAAAGATTTACCTTGCGACCCATAAACAATTCAACTTGCTACCTACATTGCCGCAAATTTATTCAATGAAGGTTACTTTTCTGTATTACAAATAATGAATGTGGTGGGAATTGCAGTAGGACTTGATGCCAAAAATTTCGTCATCAATTCTGATCGTCAGCGCATACAACGAACAGAGCAGAGTATGTCCAGCGCTGCAAAACTTGCTGTGCTGTCTAAAGGGAAGCAACAAATTTTGCAAATTCAGAAGTATGAAGAAGAAGAAGGATTAATGTATGGTGCTGGAATAGCTGACTAAGTGTATGTTGAACTATTTGTAAAAAAATTTTGCTGAGAAACTTTGAACGCGTTTTTCTCGAAACATGATTTTTCAAATCTGCGTAAGTTCTAGTTCTTCAAGTGTTCAATATATCAACTTAATTCTTTTGTTTTCTTAATGTAAACAGTTTTTATTTGAGGTTATACCTATAAATATACTAAAAATTGCAATATTCCACATTTTTATATCCACATACACACAAAAAAGAAATAGAAAATAATCAAATTAAAGTCCAGGTATCTGCCACATTGTTTGCTTTCGACTTATTTGGTTAAATTTAGGTATAACCTCCAACAAATTTAATATATTTCTAACTCTTCTTTTTATTTTCAATTTCAGACCACTTTTGCGTATGCTAGAGTTTACGCAGTCTGATCGTGTTTTCTGTGCACATTGCTACCTAGATACAAATAGCGAACGTTATAGTGGTCTTGTCATTAAAGCAAATATATTTTTTTAATGTCCAAGTTTTCATATATTTATTAAGAAAAAGCCGTATTTCGTATATCTTTTCCTTTGTCTGAAGAAAAAAGCTCAAAGTTTTTGGATTTTTCCGATGTATATATGTAAACCTCCCCTTAAATTTAGTGCTCTGCTTTTCATAAGATTTTTAGATTCGGGACGTGTTTACAATAGATTTTTATATGAATGCCACCTGTAGGGGAATTATATTTCCATAATTATAAAGCGCTGCTTAGTTAAGATTTCTTAATATTGCTAAAGTGATGGCATACAATAATCATAAAACATGGTACCAAAAAAGATTCTACTCTTATTCAATAACAACCAATTAAGTTTACCCTCTAGCAAGCCGTGACGTTATTTATTCAAAATATGTTGATAGTGACAAATAAAATATATCTATCATGTGTACTTTATTGGTTCATTGACACTCAAGAATATTTACAATAAATCATAAAGTTTTTATTATCGAATCATACTTTACAAATGGTGTAAAATTAGGAAATGGGGAATGGTGGTACTCTTTACAGCCCTGTATAGGAGAATTTCAGGCAAAATTTCCAAATTTTCCAGTAATATCTGACAATTTGTGGCAATTGATACAAGAACCAGGGGACAAGAGGATCTGTGTCCAGAAAACCAGGTAGTGGTAGACCATTAAAACGGCCAGTTGAAAATATAGTAGATGTTTAGGAGCGAATAACACAATCTTTAAGAAATCGATTCGTAAGCGTTCACAGGAAACATTCCACACATCCTTAAAATAGATCTACAAAAGTCTCCATACAAGTTTCATTGGGTGCAAAAACTCTTACCCATTGATTACGTAATCCGACTGTCAATGGTTTTTGGGCATAATCAATAACGACGATGTTCTTGACAAATCGTTTTTCTCGGAGCTTTCATTTGTTTGGATATTTAATAAACAAATAATGCGCATCTAGTCTACTGAAAATCCGCATGAAATTCTTGAAACAGCCTTGCATTCTCCAAAAATAGACTTCTAGAGGATAATAAGAGGAAATATTTGACCATATTGTATATTACATGGCTATTCTGCTAAACCGTTACTTAAAGTGCCAATTAGATCTATAAAAAATGTAAAAGTGCCAGAATCATGGTTGGTAGCACCAGTAAAGAGGAAAAAGAAGTAAGTACAGCTCAAGCAGGAAATAGCAGTTGTGGCCAATATCTTAGAAGTTGGTGGCGTCCTTTATGTGGTGTTCCGTTCTCGCAATGTTTATGTATTTCTTTTGGCGACGATGTATGAGAAATATGAACAAGAAAATCCGAAGAGAAATTGCAGAAAAACAGAAGTTGATCATCACTGTCCTTTAGAATGCGAAGCAATAAGGTGTAAATGTAGTTTCATGACTGCCATATTAGAGAACTTTAAGGAATTACATAATGAATGTAAAAGTAATATTATTGAAGATAATCAAGAAAGACCTAAGAATCCGGAACTAACACGATAAGGGTTAGTAGAATTAGATCAATTTTCATATAGGTTATAAGTAATAAAAATGTCAAAAATGGAAGTAATTCAACAGTAGTTATAGTAAATAATAAAAGAAGGAAAAAAAAATGTCCGTACATTCACCAAAATTCTAAATATATTTAAGACTACATGTTTCGACGTACATACGCCATCTTCAGGTCTTAAATAAAACGTCATGTTAAGAAATCTAAAAATTAAAATGTCGAAAAAGGACATTGTGTGTGTTTTTAACACACACGGCAGAACAAAAGACAAACAAAAACAAAACAACAGATTAAAATTAACAGCGAGATCGTTATCACAGATATGGAATCAAGACTTTATTCCATATTCCATATCAGTCTTGATTCTATATCTGTGATAACGATCTCGCAGTTAATTATAACCTGTTGTTTTGTTTTTGTTTGTCTTTTTAAATGACCTTTTTCGACTTTTTAATTTTTAATAATGACGTTTTAAGACCTGAAGTTGGCATTTGTTCGCCGAAACATGTAGTCTTAAATATATTTAGAATTTTGGTGAATGTACGGACGTTTTTTTTCCTTCTTTTCCTGTGCTATAATTTTCTAGTTATGCAATGTCAATTT
>RXPK01000180.1:3297545-3331477 GCA_004143645.1 Protaetia brevitarsis | reverse complement strand
ATTCAGTTTGTGTTTAATGCTATCAATTAAAATGCTTTTGGATATTGTAAAAGCGTAGATATCTAGTATTTATTTTAGAAATTGTCATGAAGATGGCGCTCTTTTTATCTTACTGAGTAGGCAGTGTATATTCGCACGTAACTTGTTTGACAGATACTACGGGTTATCAACTATATAATTCGTGTTCTTTAAATTTTATTTCAATTGATCCCTTAGTTTATCTCACATAACAAGCACTACAAGAATTATTCTTAACTTGATACAGTCCATATGTCTCTAAATTATTTTTGTTTTTATTTACATTTTCGTATAATAAACTTCCTTTTTTTTTGTTTTTTATCTTTAGGTTTTCATTTTGATTGGTTTCATGTATTCCTGTTTACAATTTTCCATTTTTTTCTTTTTAATACTTACAAGCTTTTATCTGTCATCGCACATGTGATTTAGATATCGGTGTATTGCTGAAGATGCAGTTAGAACTGTGAAATGCGCTTTCAATAACAAGTTTACAATTAATTTCATTTTCGTCAAGAAACTGGGACCAATGATGCAAATTTTGGAAGCAGCTAGGAAAAGAATTAGTGAAACAAACGCAGCTGGCAGATTCCAAATATGCCCCAGAAATATGGACAGAAAATATTCTAGAAAATGTCAGGGTTATATCAATAGATTTATTTGTAACAATCATGAACATGTCACTTACCCCGAATGTAGATAATTAAATTTTAATAACTTTTAACTGCAGTTATTTAGTTTAATAAAATATTATTTTGGTAAAGATTGTTACTTTATTTAAGTTTTGGAGTCATTGTGGACCCCACTGATCTTACAGCAATTCTGGGAGTGTGGGAGTTAATTGGAATTGAAAGAATAATCCATACAACACCCTAAAATCGATTCCCTTTATAAGATCAAAGAAAATCGCAAAATCTACTGAAATTTCACTAGGGTTTGCAACACTGTCGTGATGGTGTTTGTCTGTATTAGGTAACTTAGAAACTTATTTAAAAAAAATCCTGATAAAAATTGAAAATACATTTTTTTATTAACGATATATTGACGCCATATTTACAGGAAATGGGAAAATGACGATGCATATTAGTCAAATCATTAACTAGGTAGATTTATTTTAACGACAAAAAATCTGTATAAAATAAAATATCTTTTCTATAAATAAACTTCGCGCTGCTGTTTTCCCTTTACTGTTACAATTCTATTTATACGAAAAGAGTTATTTCTGTGAGCTAGAAACACCCAGATATTTTTTTCCGCAATTTATCAGCTCTAATTGCATTGAGTATATAAATTTCCTAAATGGCTAGGTGAAAATAGGTCGACAGGAAATATGTGTGTTTTACCTACGAGCTAAAATGTGTTTGGCAAAACTTAGAAACGTAAATATAAAACATTCTAGAATTATTTTTCTTTATAATTTAAAATAAATAAATTTTCTCTCATAAAGTTGGAAAATTAAAGGAAAAATTATGTTTTGTTTACATTAAAAATACAATTTTGTGTGTTTGTATCTAGTGGAAGTTATAACTACTTTTTCGCATATACAGAAGTAAATAATTTATTGTCTTATTTCTAAACTCTGTAATGTTGAACACATTTATTATTTAATCAATTCTCCATTTATTTAATTAATGCTTTTTTTTATTTTACTAACTCTTGGAACTTTAGTGTTGTAACTCATGCCATTCTTTTATGTATGTAGAATATATGTATTATCTTATTATTATCCATCTTACTGTACAGGTAACCCAAAGTCAAGTGGGGATTTGTTTTGGATATACAGGCTGGTTTTGATAAGGATACTATTGCTATCTCTAGAAGCATAATGGCAAAGAAAAAGCAGAATGGGATGTTATGAATTAGAAAAAGAAATGGATGGTAATGAAGTTTTTTGAAAAAAAATTAGATAGTTTATAATTTAACGTTAATTATGTTAACATGTGTTCATTCACGAATTGAGGAAAAAAAATTCAAAATTTTGTTGACAAAATTTATTAAATTTTTATTCTGTGGAATAAATGCTATGCGTTTCCATACCACCAAGCTTTTAGAAACTGAAATTAAGTGGCCTTTCTGGTATGTTATATGACAATTTGATGTTCGTAATATATCTAGTAAGTGAACTCACCCTATGGAGATATTTTGTTGATTGTTTTGATAATTATTATGATATTTGTCAGTTAAGAGATGTCATGATGTAAAAGAAGTTTGAACAAAATATTGACTATCCGGGCAACGTTTTGTACAAATGGTAATAATATAACAATATATTCATTCATATAGTGATCATAAATATTATTCAAGGACTAATGTACAATAATTTGTTATAATAATGAAAACTAATTTATTTCACAAATGAATCTTGTTATTACTTAATCAAAGATTATAAATAATATTTTATCATAACAATGACACATTTTGTTTATTCGATGGAAATTCACTTAATGAGTGTAGATTATTGATATCACGTCATCCTTGTTAAAGTCAGTGTATATTATAATCTTACCTATACGATGTGTACCTACGTAATGATTACAGAAGTTGTCTCCTTATAAAAAAAGGTATTTCTGCCACGCAGTTGAACGTACCGAGTTATATTTAAAATTGCCGATTCCTGAGTATTGTATGCAAAATACTCGTCACATAGACATTGTTCTGGATGCATTTATACATAAAAGAACCACATAGAGACACACTTCTCCTACATGGGGCTAGACATACGTGATAAACCAATCGATAATGCACTTTCTAAACTCACATTTCTTCTTTCCCATCGATGATGTGAATATCCTGCTGATGTCCAATATATAAGATAAAATAACTAATAATAGAATTCACTCGTCTAACGCATATTAGCGATATCTTTTTCTTTTTATGCGAATCTATCAAAAGAGAGAGAGAAGTACGGATTTGCTGTGATATATTGCTTCCAGCTTCGACGTTTGCATCCTAAGAGTATCAATTAATATATAATGTATTGGTAGTAAAAATTTCATTGGCAGTATGTTAATTATATTGCCAGATCTGGTTTTGGAAAGTTGTTAAAACTAAGTTTAATGATATTGCAAACCATATCGAATTTAATGTTAGTTCATTTTAAAAGGATACACGGACAATATAGCGAATTTATACAAAGTTTGTATATTAGTTTTAGTATTTTATTTTACTGCGTTTGTAATTTCTTATATCGTGCTTAGTTGTGGCTCATATAACATTATATACAGACTTTCTAACAAATTCTAATATTATATGTCTTATTTTATCTCTGATGCAATTGTCCTTGTATTCTTTTTGATTAATTCATTGTTATGTTTGTCCTATTTCAAATAATTTTGGACAGGTAACTCCACATATCTTACTTTATTCTATTTTTATTCGTTTATTGTCAAGATGTTTTCATTGCACCATTGTTCTAGTATAGTAATTTCTCTGTTGAATGGTTTGTTATAGTTCTTTCTTATTGTTTCTCTAAAACACAATAATTTTTGAAAGTGTATAAAAAGAAAAACGTCCTTACATTAACCAAAAGTTTTCAATATATTTTAAGAATACATGTTTCGGTTTAAAAAAGCCATCTCCAGGTCTTAAAAATGCCGTAGTACGAAAACTAAAATTAAAAAGTCAAAAATGGACATTCAAATAAAACAAAACACGGTAGACAAAAGAAACAAATGTAAAAAAAAACAATTAAAATTGAATGTGAGACATGTGTGAAGACTGAAGTCTGTCTTTATTCATTCATTCATCTATATTAGCGACAAATAAATTCTTTTAATTAAATTGAATTCCCTCTAACTTCTTCCTGCAATTCCTTGACATTCTCAGTGAATATAAAATAAATTTAAAGTATCTAGATTAAAATAAGCTTCTTCAATATTTTTCATTATCTAAGTTCCACAATAATATGCACCCATCTGAGCACACGACGTGTAACAACAATGATTATAACAATAATCTTTACTAACAATAATAAATTGATGTGATGTCAAAGCCATAGATCACCAGATAGAAATTATTCGACTGCAAAAATTGCAAACTTTTTACAGTAAGAAATTAACTGGAGGATTTTTTCTTGGAAAAATTCCTCCTAATTACTACAGTTAAAAGCAGAGATTCATTAATTTGTCAATTTCTTACTGTAAAAAGCTTGCAATCTTTGCATATTTGCCATCCTGGCGGCTTTTCATAATGTAATATCGACGTATGTTCGGTTCGAATTGGCATCCTCTACTAGCTTAAGTGGTAAAGCGTTCGTCCGGCAAACGAGGGGATGCAGGTTTGAATCCTGCGTGAGGAGAAATTTTTTTCTTGGAAAAGTTTCTCCTAATTATTGCGGTTGAAAGCAGCAATTCATTAATTTGTTAATTTCTCACTGTAAAAAGCTTGCAATCTTTGCATATTTGCCGTCCTGTCTGCCTTTCAAGATGGAATATTGACGTATGTTCGGTTAAGACGCTCGAATTGGCATCCTTTACTAGCTTAAGTGGTAAAGCGCTCGTCCGGCAAACGAGGGAATGCAGGTTTGAATCTTGCGTGAGGAGAAAATTTTTTCTTGAAAAAATTCCTCCTAATTATTACAGTAAAAAGCAGAAATTAATTAATTTATACATTAATTTGTTTATTATTTGACTGTATGAAAGCGGTATAACCAAAACGAGTAATTTAAAAGAAAAAGTGTTCTATTTGAAAATATTGAGTTTTGCAACTTTCAAAATTATTTGATAAATTTTCCTTATTACGTTTTGGGAAAAAAATGTTAGTACTTATTAGTTTTAAAGTGGGAGACTTTTGACACTTAAACCAAGTGAGAATTAATCAATTACATACAACGATATAAATGTCAAACTTTAACAAAAATCGTAATATCTTAAAAACAGTAGAAAATAGGTATAGAAATTTTGTGGTGAATTCAAAAATATCAAAAATATAATAATATATAGCGTGTTCCATTTAAAATAACAAAAAATAAATTTTAATTCTAATCACCCTTTACAACCAAGATTAACGTAATTAATAACCAAAAACTTAGAATTAAAAAACTATCTAATAGTCGATTTTGGGATAACAACCTTAAGGATTTAAAAAACACTAAAAAATAATAATTACCTATTTCATTAATAGAATTCTAAATTCAAAAGATAATAATAACAATCAAGAATATCAAACTATGGTTGAACAACGCCTTAAATTAATTTACATCCCGATTCTGTGAGAAAAAAAATCAAACAGATACTTGAAACTGATAAAGAAAAAATGCTTTTTTATAATAATAGCACGTTGGAAAATTTAAATATATATGATAACATGAAAACTAAATTAGATAAATGTAATAGTCGAAATATAGTGTATAAAATTAAATGTAAGAATTGTCAGAAAAGTTATATAGGGCAAACTGTATAATCTCTAAAGAAACGTATCCAACCACACAAATCTGATGTGTCGTTAAAAAAATTACTACAGGTCTGTATCATCACGCGTTTGAATTAGAACATCAATTTGATTTCGAAAAACCCATCATACTAGATGTAGAAATTAATTACAAAAAACGATTAATTTCAGAGTGCCTATACATTATGAATAATCATAATTGTAATTTCAGATCAGATGTAGCGTTGTATAACAGTACTTATAATGTAATATTGTACTATACGTAACATAGGTTGCAAGGTTGATTTTTGTCTTTGGAAGGGCGCAGTTACTTATGGTTCTTTTTAATTTTGACTTGTGGATGTTATTTTACTATTTTATGTTATTATACATTACTATTTTACTTTACTATATGTTAATACTAGGAACATTTATATATCTAACAGAAACTAACAAACATGTTTTTACCGATTTAAGGATAAAAATTCTGTTCTACAAGAAGAATATTGTATTCTCTACAGGCTCAGTTTCCGTCTATTTAATCACATATTAACACACACAATTTTTATCCATCCTTTCAACTATATTTAATAAGTTTATAATTTTATTTTAAATGTTAAATTTAAGCTACAACAATAATGACAGTTGCAATTTTAATTGATATTGATGTTCACTTATAATTTTTTTTACGAAGGTATACTTACTATATATCCTGCTTTTATTTTATTTATATTTTTAATACTAATTATTTATCATTGTAACTTGAAAAAGACACGTCGCTTTAAGTAAAATTATATAAACCAGTGACTAATACAACTTGCTCAAATAAGCCGTTTTTTTTTTTATTTATTGTTGAATCAAATACAGAGCGATCCATACTTACATATAAAATAACCGAGTTCATGGCGACTTTCAGTTAACCGAAAGTGCAAAAAAAGGTGGAAATATTTTAGAAAGAAAGTAAGTGTAAAGTCGTTTCAAACCCCAAATTTTTAAAACTGAGGAATTTCGTTAAGCCGAGAAACTTCTAACTAGCCACTTTCGTGGAAAACCAGTATAATATTTTCGAAGATATTTATATATCTTGTTTTTGTATGTCCGAAATAGTAACCAATATTCCAAAGAGTAATTTTGATAATATGTTTATTATTACTAAAATTACTCTTAAGTAACTTTAGTAATAATAGCAGTGTTCTTAGAATGTGTTTCAAAGCACGGATGTAAATCAAACTAATATTGATTGGCTTTATAGGAATAGTATTGCATAACGATTTGACAATTGGTGCCTGCAAAAACTGTACGGATTAGTTAGAAAAATTTGCCAGGAAGGAAAGCAATATGCAAGAATGAGAGGTCAGATTGTCAAATTATTGGCGTCACATTATAAACAGCTTTAATACCAAAAGAAACACGTATCTACGCCTGTATTTGAAAAAAAGAGAGGAAGAGTAATAGCCTACCCGCTTTAAAACCCAATTAGCTCCATTTATCAGGCGCACTTCCTTATCCATCAAATTTAAATCACGACCATATCACCAAGTGCCGCACAACCAGGAATAAATTGAAGGGGTTAGTTAACTTCCTCCTCTCGTATTCATTTTTTTCCTTTTCCGATATAAGCCCCGTCCGAGCAGCCGACAGCCCAACACACACGTGTTCCTAGTTAAAGAGTGGAACTCTAGACGAGAACTTCAAGAGGCATAGTGCCCTTTTTTTTACGTCGCCGACGCCACCATTAATAGTACAAAACTAATTATACGCCGACTGTTCAATTTCAAACCGTTTTTTCTACTTTGACAATGTGATTTATCTAGAGCTAATATCGAGGCGATGCCTCAAATCGTTCTTAAATCGCTGTAGCGGTAATACGAGGCCAGAAAAATGTAGCGACAATGAGTTACGAGTGTTCTTGGAATCTTTATTGGTCTCAAAAAACATCGGTAATGGCGATAAAAGTGGATTAGAATTGTTTCAGTAAAAGCCGCAGATGTACTTTCGTATAAAAAAGGAAAATGACAAGCGCTGTAAGTTTAATTTTCACTTTAATTTCACTATATGAACTGGTTAGAACGTTTACGGGTAACAATTCTTACCTAGAAATTTAAAAGAACGGATTTTTTCTTTCAGTTATTAACGCTTTCTATAATTTTCTCACGTTGTTTTATTTGTTTTAAGACGTTTTTTAGTACTAATCTCACCGCAAAAACACTTTCTATTAGAACAAATAATACATACTTTCAAAAAAAAAACCTGTGTAATTCACTTGGAATTACATTAAAGGATGTAAGAATGCTCATGAGTTACATGCACAGAGAAAAAGAAATTGTCAAATCTAAAGACGGTGGCTTGTTTATACATGTAGGCAAACAAATAACGTTTATTTCTCTCAAATATCTTACCTCGTCAGTACCAGATATTCGATTCAAATATGTACAGTATTTGTTTTAAGGAAACTAAGATGAAATGTTGTAGATAATTAGAATCAACTATTTATTTCAAATTAAATGTTTGTTTTGCACTAAATAATTACCTACTTGGTTGTATTACTTATATTAGTCTAAAGATACCAAATATGTTTTAAACTCAATCATTATACTGACAACCTACTATATCTTGTCAAAGGAAGTTATTCTTAAACCTACAAGGGAACGGAGGTAAATGTGTCTCGCCGATTTAAATAAAGCTTGAGTTGAGTTGAGTTGAGTAGGAGATAGCATCCGCATGGCTCGATTAATCGTCCTGTCCACTGCGTCCACTAGAGTTTATTGTAGAGCCAATGTTATCTTATAATTCATCCAACAATGCGATTCCTGAATGAGATTGTTTTCAGGTCTTGTAGGAAAGGGTCAGCTTTTCCAAAGGTTACACATCTGATTCTTGTAGTAGCAGAACAGTGCCAGAAAATATGCTGTCTCATCGTCAATTAAACACAGTTGGCATTCACAAGCAAAGTTACCCAACTGTGATATATCTTTGCTAATGCTAAATTAACCTCTACGAAAACCACTTTTAATTCATACTAAACATTTATGACGATAATCAGGATTCTGTACATTAATTCATGTTTAAAAATCCAGATGAATTTTCCTATTAATTTTCAAGTCAGCTTAGCATGGGCGGCTCCTCTTAAAGACCCACGGGACCCTGGCCCCACCATTGTAAATCACAAACTAATCATTAAAAAGCTTAAATTTTCTGTAAAATACCGCACAAATCGCGTACTACACACACATTTAGAGTACAGACGAACGTGACGATTCCATGATATTGATGCGACGAAAGGCGCTTTGTACGTTATTTGATGCAGACAAACAGCGAACTGGGGCCACGTCTAGATTGGCACCATGAGATAGTAACTTAAATCTGGTCAAAAGTTTCAGCGGTGTAGGACAAGGAAAGCAAATGGTAGTCCCCGCAAACCTCAATAGATGGAAGCCAAATAGTGTACGTTTAGTAATATTTGTGTAATAACTGTATGTGTATTGGCATCACAGAATAAATTATTTTGTGGTTGGTATACTTTTATACTGAGGGAGATAGTTCGTCTATGGTTCGTCAGTTGATGCCCAGTTGTTTTTATCATCTATTTTGTTTTAGACGTGCGTTCCGGATTTCCGTAGTTATTATATCTGTTATTATTTTATTTTACATTCGTTTATTAGTAATAGTGTTAGTTTTGAGTGTTTTACTTTTACCTGCAGAAGTGTTTTTTCTGTTCTTATTACATCAAACATACGTCAATATACTTCTTATCACAGCAACTTTTAAATATATATAGGTATTAACAACAGAAACTTAATTGAAGTTTTATCTTTTGCACGTTTATTTAATATTTGCTTATTCTCACTGATCAAACCAACACAGGCACAATATAATACATCTGGGGGTAATTGCACAGGTCATTAGCAATAAAGTAAATAAAATACACAAAAATATAATTAGAATCATACAACTTAAGTAATAATATTCACATGGAAATAATTTAGATAAAGCTATAATTTTATAGAACATTATGTATCTAAGTGAATATATTAACTTAGTTTGTATGCCATGTACCCCCTAGTTTCTTGATATATAAAATAAAAACGATTTAAATATTACCGTTTTTGTGAATAGTACCTGCAAAGCTTATTAGATGGCGCGAATGCACGCGAACGTTTCTATATACACAAGATTCTGCTCTATACTAACTTCTAACTAACTAAGTATACGCAAAAATGACATTGAAGTGAGGCCAGCCGTATCTTGGCCCGCTGTCCGCGAAGATCGGCTATTGAAAGTAGAAACATATGTAGAGAGCCGTCGCATGCAGACTTCGGTTTAGATACTTCCCCGCAATAAAAATTGGGTTCAAGAATATTTAATATTTATTGATTATAGTAACAAAGTGTAGTATTATTCTAGAATGACATCGCAAATTAATAACTATTGTATTTCAAATCAAAATGAACTACCATTCATATTTTTCTCAGGGTAAAAATTATTAAAATGAAATAATAAATATAATAAGGGAGTTATTCTTAAAAAATACATCGTAATAGTGTTTCAAGTAAAAAAACAAGCCATTTGCTTAGGTAAATAAACAAAAAAAAATTAAAAACTATGTTTTCCATTCTTTGTGAAAAATACGTCCGGTTATGCTTAGAATATCCATTATATTTTACTCGACGATCTTCGCTTGAATAACTCATGTGCTCTGTGTTGTGTTATGTTGTCGTCGATATAAAATCACAAAAACACCTGAATAGTTTTGCGTTAGTTAGATGGGGAAATGTAAACAAATCGCCCATGTGTACATACGTGCTGTATAAAGACTAAACATATGCAATTCCGAAGGAAATACGATAGTATTAAATTTAGGTAGATAAGTATTCCCGATAAGAATGTATTTTTCATTTTAAGATTGTTTCTAAATTTGTCTACATTCATTTTTTTTGTGTCGGTATTATTGTAGTTAACAGTAATCTGGGTAATAAATTACTGAAAGTTGAGCTAAATTGATTTAAAACTTTTTAAAATTAATAAAAATTAGAGGGGGAAGAAGGGAGAGGGGAAGTTTGCCGGAAATTGACCCTACCACTCAATATTGTCACGAGCCGCCACTGCAGCTTAGCATATAAAAGCGATATAATTAAATGAGGCCGAAACTGGTAAGCATACATCAGTATTAGATCATAAAATGAGGTTGTATTAGCCGAATACCTTGCAAGGTGTCGACTAGTGTGAAGGGCCACGAGTTCAAACTTTGCTCTGGTCAGTTGCGGTAACCGGTTTTTTTCCGTGGTCGTAATGATGATCATGAAGGATATTTGGCTCTGCGGGCGAGGGTGCTTGACCAATAATAAATTGCTTAGGGTATATCGACCCCTTAAAAAATACAAAACTAATAACACGTTTTTCAAAAAAAAAGGATGAAACTTAACGTCATTCGTCTATGATTATCAAAAACAATATTAGCTATGGTAGGCTACTGTAATTGATTTGCCGAAATAATTAAAAGTCAAAACTGTCAAAAAATAGTTTGAACTATGGTGGGGGCTACGTAAAGAAACTTATGTAAGCGTTTAGTTTCTCAATATTCACCTCTAGAAAATACTTGACCAAGTGTGTTTTAAAAAGACCCTTGTCAGTATGCGGTTAGATCCTTGAAACAAATAATGATTACTCCTCAAATATCCCGCAGTCCTGGGATTAATGAAGAGGCTCTGGATTGTATTTTCTAGCTGGTAGGTAATGGTGTGTTTACAGTTGACAAGGAAAAAATATTTAAATAACTGCTACGACTGGTTAGCTACATATTAACTATTAGATATTCTATAAATAAGTATACAGTGTGTCTACTTAAGTTAGCGCCATACGGAAAACTTTGTTATTAAAAGTTTTTCGAATGAAAGTTATTCTTTATAAAAATTTCTGCTTCCGAAAATAATCATATTAAGCTATTCACATTTGACATGGTGGGACCAGGTGACAAGTACAGGGAGTACGCAAATTGAAAAAAAATCGATTTTTTTTTTACCACTCCAATTTTAAAATAAATTTTACAAATCCTTATGCAACAGATTCTATCTTACATTAATTAAATAGTCATTATACTTCAAATGTTTAACCGCCTATCTGTAAAATTTTAGCAATGGATGTAAATAAATAATAATAATAATACCCAACAGAATAATGAATGTACTACACAATAATAAACGAAATAGTTTAGAATCTAGGTTGAACTGACAATGACATTTTTCCTATCGCATGTCGGTATAGTAACAAATAAACAAGTATGGCGGCGACATTGAGTTTAGAAGAGAAAATTGAAGTTGTGTTAACTGGGGGTGATAAGTATAAAACCTTTAGAGAAGCTGCAGAAATCTTTCATCACCGACATCCACAGAAACATATTCACCAGTCAACAGTGAGAATTTCTTTTTATAAATTCAAAACATCTGGAAATGTTCACAACAAATACACAAAGAAGCGTCAATAACGAGTTGCTAATGATGAAATTATGCTTTCTGTAATTGAACATCCTAAATATTCGTTACGAAAGAGAGCATCTCTGCTAACTAATTCTGTTAGCAAAGATACAGTTGCCAAAATTTTAAAAGAGAATCAGTTTCGTCCGTATAAGCTACAACTTATTCATGCGTTATGACCAAGAGATTATGACAGACGTTATGAATTCTGTTGTAATATTCAAGGAATGTTAGCAGATGATCGCTTCATGGTAAGATGTAAGACACGATGTTAGGGAATATCTTAACAATATTTTTAATGGACGAGTCATACATAGGTATTCTACGATTTTCTGGTCGGCTCAATCTTCTGATTTAACCCCACCAGATATTTTCTTGTGGGGTGATTTAAAAGAGAAGGTATATCAACAAAGACTGTTTAGATATGTGGACCATTTAGAACGGATACTAAGAGAAACTGTTCAAGAAATCACTCCCGAGATATGTAGGAAGGTGTTACGAGAATTTTGTAAAAGTATAATTACATGTATTGAAGGCGAAGGTGGATTCGTTGAGGCAGTAGCGAACTAAAGCTAACCGTTACTACTTGCGACAATAATAGTATTTGTAATGTATGTGTGAAAAATAAGTGTTCTTTATTAGTTATTTAATTACAATATTATTCATTCAGCTATTGCCGTCAGGCGTGAAAACGGTAAAGCAAGCATCCAAGCACATTAAACGTTTGAGCAGTTTTAGATGACTAGAGACCGGATTATATGCAAAGCTGCAATATTCCTAATTTTTTGCAATATCTTTAATTATAGTCTATATGTAGATGTATTACACTAATTGAAGTTAATTAGCGCTAATTAGTGATTGCATATATGGCATATTTAGGCATTTCTATGCATATTTTTACAAAAGTTGCATATATTGCATATTCAAGCTTTTTCTTATCCTTTCTAATAATAAAAATTCCTAGTAATTCCTAATATAAATCGACAGCCGACAATTCTCAGAACGATAAATCTTTTACATTGGTTTCTCTAATACTTTTTTTCAAGAACTGCACGTGTTTAATTTCGCCTAGCAGAAGGGATGTGGTAAATACGTTTTATTATTATTAATTCCCAAATAAACTATTCATTCATTGAATATCTTGAGCGAAACAGCATGTAATTGTGTTACGTTTTTAAATACTGTGCGTACATACAATGAGTATAGCGAACAAAATTTCTTTATGGATTAAGCCAAATCCTGAACTGGTAAAGGATGGCGCCAAATATTTTGTCGAGTCTGCAGTAAACTGGTAAGTTTAATTTTACTAAAAGCTTTGCAATTGTTTTTAAATTCTTTAACTTGTGATATAAAATGACAATTGTTGTTGTAGGTTGTCTTCTGAGAGAAAATACCTGATTGATCAACACGCTAAAACTCCATCACATATTGGAAGATGTGAAAAACTAAAGCGATCCGCATGTGTGTAGCAATCTATATGTCAATGTGTAGCATCAACTTCACGAAACTCAGAACAAGAATATAATACGGATCTGTGTAACGCATTAATTTCGTCTAACATACCATTAGCAAGATTAAACAATGTTAATTTGAAATCATTTCTGCAAAAATATTGCAAACATAATATACCTGACGAAAGTACCTTATGAAAAAATTATGTCACATCTTGTTACCAGCAAACAATAGCAGAAATTCAACAATTGGTAGGGAATAATTTTATTTATATCATGGTAGATGAAAGTACGGATAAGTGTGGCCGTTATATTGCCCATTTGTTAATAGGAATTCTTCATGAAGATATTGTAGGTAAATCATATTTAATTTATTGTAAAGAAGTCCAATTCGTTCAAGAAGTTTTATCAAATTTCTTCTTACCTGGAAGTATACCTTGTGAAAAATGTTTACTAATATTGTCCGACGCTGCACCATACATGATAAAAGCCGCGCAAAATTTAAATTTTTTTATAGTAACATTATTCATACCACTTGTTTAGCTCATGGGTTCAATCGTGTAGCCGAAGACATTAGGAATGAATTCTCTTTGATTAATGATTTAGTTAGCAATGTCGAAAAAGTATTTTTAAAAGAACCTTTACGAATCCAATTTTATAAGGAGCGATTATTACGAGATGGGGTACATGGTTACAGGCTGCAATTTCTTTCTCCGATAATTTTGAAGAAATAAAAAATGTAATTCTTGAATTCACTGCTGACTGCATTGCTCTAGAAAACTCTAAAAAGATAGTAACATCAACAGAATTGCTACAAAACCTCTTGTATGTTAAGTCAAATTATAGCTTTGTTTCAAGTTCCATTCGTAAACTAGACACGCAAGGGATGTCGCTCTCGGAATCAGTTGAAATAGTAGACGAATTTTATATGCTATGTAAGAAGGTTAAGGGTACAATAGGTAATTCTATATACGATAAATTTAAAAAAATGATAAATGAAAATGCGGGGTATTTGAAATTGAAGAAAGTTAAGAAAATTTTAGGTGAAACAGTAAACGATTTCGACTTTAATTTTAGTTTAGAATGTATTGCAAAGTTAAAAAATGCACCAATTACATCTGCGGATGTTGAAAGAAGCTTTTCTATTTCGAAACATATATATTCTGATAGAAGACAAAACTTTCTTTTACACAATTTTGAAAAACATTTTATTATAAATTGTTTTAGAAATATGTTGTGAAAAAATTTTGTGCAATAAAGTTAATGTTTAAATTTCTGCTCTTATTTATTTTATGTAAAAATTTTGCATATTGTCGCAATTTTTTTGCATATATGCCCCAGGTTTATGCATATTTTCTCAAAAATCGATGCATATATATGCGCATATATTCCAGTTTTTCTTTGCATATAATCCGGTCTCTAATGATGACTGTTTAATTAAGATGAAATACAACGTGTTTTATAAGTAGGAATTATTATTAATTTGATTTAAAATTGAAGTAGTAAAGAAATTTCTATTGAACTATTTCAATTTGTGTATACCCTCTACATTCAATGTCAAATGTGAATAGCTTAGTATTATTGTTTTCGAAAGCAGAAATTTTTATAAAAAATAACTTTTTTTCCTAAAACTCATAATAACAAAGTTTTCCATATGGCGCCAACTGAAGTACACACTGTATATGATTTGACAATCGACCATTAATTCCTATTATGTATTTCTTTCACTCCTTTGGAACCTAACAAGTGATTCATTCATGTTTTGACGTATCATTCGAGGATATTGTAGTTCAATTCTTGGCACATACATATCAAGAAACGAAAATAAAGTATACAATTCAAAAAAAAAACGATTATTATATTTAAATTTTGTTTGTCATGCAAATAAATGTATGTCAGAAGAAATCACACCTCATATATCAGTATCAGTCAACTTTGTAGACCACGTATTTCATCATCGATTTCAACGTATCATATCGTTGCATTATATTACCTCTTTCATGCACAAAAAAGCCCAACGCCTACATTCGATATAAAAAAGCCATATAGACCCGTATATCTACCTACCTATATGTATGATATCGCGTCGGCATACGACACAAGTACTCTTCAGCGGCAAAGAGTGGGGGCCAGTGAAGAAGACGCTCCTGACTACCAGGATTACGCCGAGTTCTTCCGCCAGTGGGTGTATGACGTCCGATAGAAACGAACAGTCAGTTGCATATCGGCCTTTCCAGAGGTTAGTCGCATTGTTACTTACGTAGTGCTTCATCGGCAGAGCGGAACATTTGAAACGTGTTTCGTAGGCATAAGAGAGAAACATTTCCTCAGTTGTTGTTACAAACAGAATTTTTGTGTGTATTAACATCGAGTTACCTTGGATACGGTGCTGAATCGATAGAGGACTATTTCGGTAGCATTTTATGTTGTTTTTTCCTTGCACAACTAGTGAATTTAATTAACGTTTCTTTTAACTTAAAATTTCCTAAGTTAAAACACAGACATTACCTATTACCCCAGTGCAAAGAGACATTCAGCAGACTTTCAAGCATAAAAGACAAGTCAACTTGGACAGTGATAAAACAACATGTTATTATAGCAGTGAAAATCAAAAGTTTTGGAATTAATATAAACTTGTTTACTACTTACTAGATTTGACGAAAAACATGGCGAACTTTAAATTGCTTCTGTTTGTGATCCTGAACTATTTTGGACCGTTTGCAAATGGTTTGGAGCTACGCAATGGTGCTTACGAAGATTTGGTGGTTTTAATATCCGATGCTGTGCCAGTGGCCAACTGTAAAGAAATCCTGCAGAATCTAGAGGTAAGATTCGAATTTCTTTTTTCATGAATGCAAATCACACGTTCTGCATTTGATTCAACACTTGTTTGCTTAAAATATACATAAAGGGATTTAAACAATGTTAAACTACTTTCTCATGACACTTCCGAGTTTTAGTTCTCTATGTTTATCATTATCTTCAACTATTTGTGCAGGCATTTCCCAGTTAAACAGTAACATATATGTAATTATTGTTGTTATTTTCTGTGTGGGTCATTCACTTTAAGTTCATTTGATATTCATACATTTTCTTCATAGCTTTCATATTTCAAAGGTTTTTATTTATTATTTGTCTATTTATTAATTATGCGACCAAGATACATTATGTATGCATGCATATAATTTACAGGAAAACACGTTTGACCCCTATACATATATAAATACAGATTTGGCGGTAACTTTAGAAATGCATAAGTTCTGCGAAATTGATAAGAGAACAATAGGTAACGATTTCTAGTATTGTTATTAACATTATTGTTGAACGCATAATTTTAACTGCTTTCTTAACAATGAAATGCATTGTAGTGGAGATGTGGAATGGATCTATTCAAGAGAAACCGTGAAAATGTTGATTAACAAGTTATTTTTATTATAACACAAAAGGGGTTATAAGTTGAAAATGTTAGAAGACGGTTGTAAAAGCTGTAAGACATGTGAGTGTGTAAAAATATGCATAGATTGATTTTAGATATGTACTTAATTTAGAGTTGCTCTTTTTTCCAAAACCAAGGTAATAAATCTTACTTCTTTTTAACAAAAAGGAAAAGGCCAATAACTCCCTAAGGTCAGATATAACATGGTACAAAAAGAATAGATAAGACAACAAATAAATGTTAGTTATAAGTAATATATATATAATGTGTAAGATCTGATTAGCTCTTTTTTAAATAATGATAAAATAAGTAGTAAAATGACTTTATTGTTAATAATTTACCATGGTTTGTATCTCGTTTACACTTTATACCACCAAAAGTGGGGTTAAATTGAAGGAATACCATGGATAAATAAAATAGTTGAATAAACATTTAATATTTGTTTAAATCTCATATAATAAACGTAGAAATATTTCCCCTAAAAATAAAATTTCATGTATCAACAATTACTAGATAATAACCTGCAATTTGGTGCCAATATTTATAAAATATTGTATAGTAAAGGATTATTGAACTCATTAATGCATTATGAATGAGTATTCAATCTTCATGGCGTGGATATTTTGCCATTTATTATAAAAAAAATATTGGTTGCGGTCATTTCATATGATGTTATTTGCTATAATCATTTCAGAATAATTTAGTTTAAATATTAGATATCCTGAATTGTTTTATACCTTTCTAAACATGCCCTACCTTTTTTTTCTGTTTAATTTACTAACTTCTTTGTTTATATAGCTGCATTAAAATATGGCATATAGCATTTCCGATTTTCTGTATTTTAAATGTTAGATGTATAATTAGCAACATGTATAATTTATCAGCTTTATCTTTTGAAGAACTGCTTCATTCTCATTAATTTGGTTGTTAAAGCTTCCCTTTTTGAAAATGCTGCTTTACATTTCTTAATTTTTTTTTTTATTTTGGGATTTCATTTTCTCACTCATTTAAAATTTAATGGTCTCACACAGAGAGAAGTAGATAGATCAGCTAAACGGTTTATTCTTCTACTGGCAATAAAATATTTATTTATCTGAAGCTAAATTAATTCTTGAAAATTCAAATAATGTCCTCGGTAATTAAATACTTTATTTTACATTAGGTTGTCCAGTAGCACTGATGATCCTTGGTAAGGTGAAACATATGTATGCTAATATCAACCGAGTGTTACACACGTTTTTAACGTGACTTTCCTTAAGCAGATGATGTGGTTTTCAAGATTAGTCGAGAATATTTCGCATCGTTTGCATCGATTTTTGAAAATATTTGAATAAAATAAGAACATACAGAATTCAAGAATTTATTCTTTCCTTCCCTAAACAAAGGTAATTGGGTGTGGAGCTTGTAGCATCTGAAAAGTTTAAACATAATTCCGGAAACGCAATGCAAAAGAAGTATTGGATAGCTGCAAAAAATAGAGATAGGAATTCATACAAATTTCACCACCAAACATTTAAAGAATAAAATTCGAAGTGGTAAATTTTGAATTTGGATAGATCCATCTAGAAACAGTAATCAAAAGCGTTATTCTTCGTTATTATAAATATAATAGGGTAACTGACGACGCTGTTTAGTAATTTATTTTTTCTTGTTAAAATTAATGTTCCTTTTGTTTTTCCTGTTAATTTTTATATGCGAAATAAATGATTTCTTAATAATAGTTTGAGTCATTTTTCGAGAAGGAATTGGGAACACAATGACATAAGAATTTATCAGCTTAACTTCAAATATAATTAAATCTCTGTAGAGCAAGTCATCTTAATTAAACATTTTAAATTTAATATTTAGCTCACTGAACGTAGAAAAGTGAACACAGGCTTACAAAATTCCCATTCTAATTTTGCAAGTTTACAGGTAATAAAGTAAAAAAAAAAAAAATATTAATAATAATAATAATATAATTTATTAAGCAGAAACAAAGAGGTACATATAAATATTCTGTTAATATACAACATTAAATACTAATACGCTAATTCTGCTTAAAAGGATCAGAATCATCTTAGCGATGTTCTTCCTTCTGATCCATCAACCAAATCAGCTTATACCAACGCAAGTGCAGAAACATATCATCAAATCATAAGTACCGATCCTAACCAAATCATAAAAGCGCACATAACAGTCACTACAGATAACAATAGTTAAAAAAAAGTAAAAAATACCAATTGCCGGTCCTGAGCAGCATTGAGATGCACCATAGTAAATTATGACAGAAAGCAAAAGAGCACACATCCACGGGACAAGATCACTACTGTCGGAGAGATAGGTATTATATTGCTGTTTGTTTAAGTTGTCAGATAAGGATAGTGCATTTTCTGTTTGTTCTTAACGACATATTGTGCAATTACAAACCCATAAATTCGTTACTTGCTTAAACCAGAGTAACTTAAACATATACCTAGAAGTTTTGCGCATGTGCTTTTTTTGTTTAATTTAGTGCCCATAATATAATCTTAAAAATAAATTTCCCGTTATAGGTAAGCCCTAAGTGTTCTTGTCTATGGGAGGTACAGTGTTACACTTTATCAACGGGTATTTTTAATTTCTTGTTTTCAATATATAACGTATTGTTTCGCATTTCAATTTCTTCGCAACGAAGAAAAATTCGAGATATTTAATTTTTTTTTTATTGCTATATAACCTTTTTTTTAGTTTACTGCCTGTTTCAAAGCGTTTCCTTTAATATTTAACCAAAATAATCATTTTGTCGAAAACTTTGGTGTCCTTATAGCTTCACCGATGTCTATGATACATACAATACACAACGTCTTTCCTATTACGTGTGAAGTTTTTCACTTGAGCAAATTTGTAACACTGTACCCATATACAGTGTTACACGATGAATTACTATTTTACATCATTACATCAATAC
Source organism: Protaetia brevitarsis (assembly GCA_004143645.1). Lineage (NCBI taxonomy): Eukaryota > Metazoa > Arthropoda > Insecta > Coleoptera > Scarabaeidae > Protaetia > Protaetia brevitarsis. The sequence goes on along the minus strand of RXPK01000180.1, from coordinate 3,311,809 downwards.
TTGCAATACTTTTGTTCGTAATTTTTTGTTTGTGATTTTTAAATTTAAGTAACAAGGTTAGTTTATCATTAATACTTCTTTGAGATTATTTTTGGAAATTTTACAAATAATTAAAAGGTGAAAGAATGTAGCACTATTCTATTAGTTTCAAAGAAATATTCGAACAAATGTATTTATTTGATATGAACAAATTTTTTGTGTGTCAAATTGATAAAAAAATATCTAACTCAATATCCTGAAGCATTAATTATTCTCATTTAAAAATTAGTATTAAAAACCTACATCATCGGTGGTTATTGTCTCGTTTTCATCATTTACACATTAAGTTAAATTTTGTAAAGAAAAGCAACCACACTAAACGATATTCAAATGTTAATTTGCACTATCTGATATAAACAACTAATTTAATTGATTGATGATTTAAACAAACGGAATTTCCTGTGCTACTTTTTCATCTCGTAAAACAAACTTTTCCGAAGACCTTCGTAACATATGCAAATGATCCTTCTTATACGAAGCATTTCCAAAACATCTAGTTACCTACTCTATATGTAAATCGGGCCCCGTTAATAGCACAAACATCGAGAAAGAAACGAGACAGACATATACACGCGAACATATAGATCACGGGAAATCGATTACGTTTGACGTTTAACATCTAAAACAACGCCACAGTGCCCTATAATTAATACATAAATAGCCTAATGAACTATTCAAACGCTGTCATGGAACGCGTTCGGATGATTCGATTACGATGCGATTGTGGACCAATTAAGGGACCTTTTATTCGTCAATCAACGGTTAAAAGGTTCCTCGGCTCTTTGTGGTGGTGTCTCACAAACCTTTTCGTCTTCTTGTTTGGAGGTAATGGATTGATGTAACAGCACTTAAAAGGAGGCAGGCATCTTCGGTTTTGAACCGCATGGCGCAAGAGATAAGACGAATGACTTATAACGGTTACGTATATGGATTATGTATATGTACAGGGCGATCGATATTTACTTTTAACGATCCTCATTGTCCTTTTATTTTTAGAAATCATTTCCTTTTCAAACCAGTAAAGTTTACTAGGAATTGACACGCATGTCTTTTGCCTCTTTTAACATCGTAAGGAATACGTTATTGTTTCTTCGCGTGACTGACGCTTTAAAGCCAATTTACACGATATAGAAAGATGAGAACACACGCATTCCACATCAAAGAAATTTATATTGGGCAACCCATATACCTCTGAGATTAAATAAATATACCTATGGTAATCGGTTATCAGCGTGAGAAATAAATTATTGTGCAAATATTAAGTCATATAATAAGATTTACTAGCACTATAGCTAAGATAAATGATAATTGAAATTGATGGAATCGCATTTGTGTTTGTGTTAAAACAATTACAAAGGTATAAAATGAGTTGTAAATGTTAATTGAAATTGGTCAATAACTGAGGGAAATGTTATTGGTGCACAGCTAATTTAAATCACGCAGTGAAAGTAAGTTATTTACGATTTGAATTAAAAAAGATACTGATTAGATCTGAATCGTTTTACAGTAATTTTGATAGCTGATGTGTAAAATAGGTGAAATGAGAATGGAAATTTATTATTTATCGATCAAATACTTGTTCATTTTCTATTTTGCTTTGCGTTTTTTTTTTTTGTAAAAGCTTATGTATTATATTGTCTTAAGACCCATTAAAAAACACAGAGTTATATTTTAATTGTTAGTATAAAACCAGAAAGAGAAATATCTTTTGGCTTGTCAGTTAAATACTGTTTATAGGATAAATTTTTGAGGGCAAAATATATAGGACAGCTGCGGTATATCAATGCACAAATAAAACTTGCAGTTTGGTAACTGTCAGAGAAGATTAACTGCGAGTTAACAAAGAAATTACATATTATTTTATATAAAAAAAAATGTTTCAACCCGAAACCAAATAACTAATCCAAATACAGAAAATTTATATTTTAGGGTTTACGCATCAATAGCATGTTTAACTAAGAGTTAACGCTCTAAATAGGGGTGGATAACTTTCTGTTTTAATTGCTAGTAAAATTCTTAACCGTTAGTTAATGTTTGTTGGTAAATTGGCCCTAAGAGAAGGTTCGGTTAACCATACATCAGTGAACTTTCACATTTTATTTTAAATAGCAGCAATATGATTTAATGTTAAATTCACCATTTTAGTAGATAACATTGAACATTGTCTTTTCCATTTCTCTTGTAGTAAGTTGACGTACTTTTTGAAGATCTAATCTTATGCTTGATTTGCAGTTAGTTATCATGTTTACTGCATTAAATGTGGCTGTTTTTAAGATACCTTAAACGTTGTATATTTAAAAACATCATTTGTTTTTTTTGTTTCTTGAATGGAAATGTGGATCTCAAGTGTGTAAGACTGTTGTTTTAAAAACATGTTGAACATGTTGTTGTAGTTAAGTTATGGTCCAGCATATGTATACCAACCAAAAAGCTTGAAATTTAACCAAAAAAAATTGAATTATTAGATGGAATTATTTTTTTATCGGTTTGGTGTGGTTATAGGTTTAAAGAGTAGATGTTATGGCTAAGTACCTAAAAATGAGGTATTTAAACATATTTAAAAAAAAAACATTAAGTTATTAGTTATCTGCATAAACTGTCCTTTTTTTTGTAGGCATTTTGTGAACCAAGACCATATGCCTTCTTTAAGAAGTGCTTCCAGAATAGCCTTACATTAATTTGCGAACATTTGGGAATCGCTTCTTTAACCATTTAATCTACTATTTCTTTGAGTTCAATACCAGCACGATCTTTGATGCAATAAAGCGAAACTTAGGGGCCATTATGTTTTAAGTCAAACAATTTTATAATATCCTTAAGTAGAATAGGATGTGTTCTGAACTGATCTTTATTCAAAATTACTAATAGTACACTTTTTTGAATAAGACATAATACAAGCGCTGTTGATGTTAGGTTCTTTTCTAATGGCTTCTGCTTCGGCCAGAAATATGAAGAGGTTTCCCCTTAGTTTATATGACGCATTAAAATTATTCTTTGGATCATAAATGGCAAATCTATCCTTCTATTCTTAGTTTTTGAAGTATCTGTATAAACTATAGTATTTATCTGGGTTATAACATGGTTATTTACATCACTTCTTTTTAAACATGTATATGAGGGAAAATTGACATCCGGCTTCTTAATAAATTTGAAGAAATTACACTTTATTTCTTCTTTTTATATTAAAAAATTATCGTACTTATGAACATAATTAAGTGCGTACCCTTACTTGAAATGGTAGTCTCTTTTTTCTCCAAAATCTGCTGATCATAGATAGCCTCAATAGCGTATTGATTGAAGGTATGAAATAAACCATATCTGTGTAATTCAAATGGGAGATTTTAACGGTTAAGAATTTGTGTCTCAAATCTAAGAAAGGTTCCTTAACATCTATTCTTAATGCCTCAATAGGCGTCGAGCGCATGGCTCCTACACATGCAAACACGAAGAGCTCCGAATTTTGAATAACCGAATTTTGAATAACTTCTGTACGATGCTTTTGGTTGCTGCAGCATACAATAATCATCCGCATAATCAACATATGGCCTGACACGGGTTTTATAAAAAAAATATTTATATTCATGGGTGAAAAGAATAAAAAAAACTCGTTCTGTGGCTCAAAAATATATAAAGATTTGATTACTAGTTTCGGCTTACAACAATCATCTTCAGATCACTAGAAAATGTGATACAAATTATGTTAAAATTTAGTGTAAAACAAATAATTAAACTATAACTGATAATATAATAAGTGATTTTTTTAATTATTATAAAATTACCTTAGACTACAAACAAACATTATACTATCAGTTATAGTTTAATCATTTGCTTTATATTAAATTTTAACATAATTTAATCCATATTTATTTATAACTAAATCATTGATTTGTATACGCATTTTCTAGTGATCTGAAGATGGCTATTGCAAGCCAATGTTTTTGAACGAAGGAACGAGTTTTTTACTCTTTTGACACACAATATTTATCGTTCATTGGATACTTAGAACATAATTTATGTTTATATTCGAAATTAAATTAGCAAGTATGGGAATGAAAATATGTTGTCCATAACTAAATGTGTTAGTAATGTACTTCTATTTGTGGTAAACTAATATGTTTTGAAATTAGCATTGTATTGAGGGTGCCTGCATTCACACAAAATTTGAAGTCAACTAAGAATTGCTGAAATGATTATTTATTTATTATAATAAGTAAAAACTAAAGAAATATAGACCGCATTTTTATTTTAACGATTCTCCTCTTATAAGATTATGGATATACTTGATATATGTAATTGTATAACTTCTGAAACAAGTATTTTGTTGCTTGAATGAATATTTATTTTCACAAAGATGATAATTCAAACATATACTCATATGGAAAAATTTCAGTTTGTCTTATTAACGGTAATACAAATTGATTGTCTTAATCAAAGGAGGGCAGTTCGAAGTAGACTTTAGTTTGAAATCTTGTCATATATAAATTTTTTTTGTAAGACTGTTGGGATAAATATCCTCGTTTATTTGTTTCACTTTCTTTATCTAAATTCTACAATACAGCAAACCTTTTTTTTGTGCAATGAAGGAAATTGGTAAATTATAATAATTCTTTACAAATAACACATTTAAGTAAATATCGTACAAATAAACGCATTTTTACGTAAATTTTTATTTGTATTGCAGTAAATGCATGTATATTTGCGAAATGCTTGCAAAGATTACCAAATTAATATTTGCCGTAACTTTGTACATTATCTTGCCGTTTCTAGCAAATGTTTGTGTATATAAAATGGTGTTTAATGTTTATGCACGTTTATAAATATTCAAACGCGTTCCAGTAATTAGAAAAACTCTGACGTGACCTTGCGGTGTTCCACGGATGAAATATAAGATGAGGCATGCACAAAGCAAGACAGGAGGAAAAAAATTACAGTGAATCACGTTTGCATTTAATTGCATATGTGTTTAAGTGTGTGTGTGTGTGTTATAAAATTAGCAGACGTTAAAAATATGTTTAAATTAAGCGTTTGTTCAACGAAAAGGACATGATAATTAGTCATGTGGTTATTGTTCGAGGTAAAAACGTTCATACACACTGTATGGAATAAGAAAATAAAAGATATAAATATGCAATCTTCGACCCTTTAACCTCCGATGTTTTTACATTCTTCTTTTAATATAATATGCATATAATAGATAAAATACTTCGGCTGGTTCAAAAGAAATAACCTTGGGCATATAATTACATACCAAGAGAATTGTTTATTCTTTTATGATCATCGCAACAGATTATTGTGGGTTGTTATATAGGTACCGAACATCGTACACTTGAGGAAACAAGTAACCGAACGATTCGAAATGCGACGACCGAGAGAGAAGATATCGGTTCCTTTCCCCGCTACCCCTCCCCCTCTAGACGTCTACCCGAGCGGCATTGTATTTTCTTTCATTTACCTGCGGACGTTCAGACGTAGCGTATTGGGGGCAATAGAGATACACCGGTGACGTCATACTATCGACAGGTGTACTGTGAGCAATTCGGCACGGTCTGTGTTAGATTGTAAATGCGATACGGGCATGTATTATATTTATTTTTCGCCTTATATCTACTTATCTACTTGATAGCGCATCGCGCGCGAAAAGTTGACGGTATTTAAACTAATTTTGCAAATTTATTTCATTCTAAATAAACATGCCGATATAAATGTCATCCCTAAAATAACATAAGACTTCTTTCATAATTATAATTATTTGAGTTGTTGTTTGAATAATCTTGATTTATGGCGGGACTAACGTTGTAAGGGTTACCTATAAGTTCATAGGAATACGTGAATGGAGGGAATACCATAATAATTATGGTATGGTATGGAGGTAAATTTATAATTAATTATAAATTTACCAGCGTTTATGACCTATTAGCCGTAAATGTTACTTGTAAAAGGTTCTGTATAGGTATTCCAATTAATTTTGGGTGTCATGAAGTTAGTCCAACGCTTCTTTAATGTTTAAAATGTGCACATTTAATTATTGTTAGTAGGAAAGGTAACAAATAATAAAAAAATACAGAGTGTTCTCTTAAACTGAAACAGTATGTTACACGGTTTAGCAAAAGCGGTCACTTCCAATAGTCAAAATATTTTAAGAACGTAGTTCATTATCAATGACTTGTAAAAATTGTAATTAGTTATGATGTTTGGTGTTCCATACACTTCTACAATGCCAACCACCTTGTAATATAAAAATAATATGTATTTCATATAAAAATACAAGTATATATATATATCTAAAATGTAAATATATAAGTATATTATAGAAACAGCAAACTTCATTTCAACTTTCTTGGAATTTTATTGAAAAGATAAAGAAAAATCACAGAAGTTATGTGGCAAATAAAAAATATATAATAAGTAATTAACAAAAATAAAATACTTCAAAAAAATAAAATTAAAATTCCCAAATAAATAATAAGACAAAGAATAAATAAAAAAACACACAAAAATATATAGCAAATAATTAACAAAAATAAAATACTCCAAATAAAACAGAAATTCTCAAATAAATAATTAAACAAATAATAAATAAAAAAACATTCTAATGTAAAAGCAAATAAATAATAAGAAGTTCAATGCCCATTCCCCGAAATAACTTGTTCTAGTCGCCTAGGTATCGATATTTTCACTTACAACAAACCTTATTTATATGATATTCACACATTGGGCATCTTTTATTTCTTAAAATCTCATTAGTCCTTTTTCAGATACAATTAAACATAGTCTTCCTAATCTCCTATTTAGATGTGATTGTAAATATAATTTTAATTACTTCATTTGACCAGCCTCATTTATAGCAATTAAAATCTCATTAATCGTTTTTAAATCACAATTACACATTGTAGCTCCTTGAGATTATAATGGGCCGTATATGATTTACAAATATGTATAGTTTGACTTTTTTTTTGATACACCCATCTATTGCTTCTTAATGCACGGAAATGTAAAGGAATTACGAATGATGGAATAATGTCATCACATGTTCTATTTAATGTCTTATTATTTATTTGGGAATTTAATTTTATTTTTTTGAAGTATTTTATTTTTTTTTAATTATTTATTATATATTTTTATTTGCCACATAACTTCTGTGATATTTCTTTATCTTTCAATAAAATTCCAAGAAAGTCAAATGAAGTTTGCTGTTTCTTAATATATTACATATTTACATTTATATATATATACTTGTATTTTTATATGAAATACATTATTTTTATATTACAAGGCGGTTGGCATTGTAGAAGTGTATGGAACACCAAACATCATAATTAATTACAATTTTTAACAAGTCATTGATAATGAACTACGTTCTTAAAATATTTTGACAATTGGAAGTGACCGCTTCTTGCTAAACCGTGTAACATACTGTTTCTGTTTAAAGAAACACTGTATTTTTTTATTTTGTTTCCTTTCCTACTAACAATAATTAAATGTGCACATTTTAAACATTAAAGAAGCGTTGGACTAACTTATCATGACACTCAAAATTAATTGGAATACCTATACAGAACCTTTTATAAGTAACATTTACGGCTAATGGGTCAATAAACGCTGGTAAGGAGGTAAATTTATAATTAATTATAAATTTACCTCCATACCATACCATAATTATTATCGTATTCCCTCCATTCACGTATTCCTATGAACTTATAGGTAACCTTACAGACGTTAGTCCCGCCATAAATCAAGATTATTTCAAACAACAACTCAAATAATTATAATTATGAAAGAAGTCTTATGTTATTTTACGGATGACATTTATATGGGCAGGTTTATTTAAAATGAAATAATTTGCAAAAATAGTTTAAATACCATCAACTTTTCGCGCGCGATGCGCTATCAAGAAGTAGATATAAGGCGAAAAATAAATATAATTCATGCCCGTATCGCATTTACAATCTAACACAGACCGTGCCGAATTGCTCAAAGTACACCTGTCGACAGTATGACGTCACCGGTGTATCTCTATTGCCGCCAATACGCTACGTCTGAACGTCCGCAGGTAAATGAAAGAAAATACAATGCCGCTCGGGTAGGCGTCTAGAGGGGGAGGGGTAGCAGGGAAAGGAACCGATATCTTCTCTCTCGGTCGTCGCATTTCGAATCGTTCGGTTACTTGTTTCCTCAAGTGTACGGGTACAATAAATGAATCGTTATGTTTATCCTTCAATTTGCGTGCTTTAATGGTTACGTAAAGAGAGGAAAAATGAGTAACGCAATTGTTCCCGCCTAAATTTAGTTACCTAGCATTAGGATTGGACATAGTATATCATAATACTAGGTATACTTTTGAATCACATTTTCACTGGAATTCAACAATTACATATATGCTAATGCGATTTATATGACCATGTGATATGTAAATTCATTATTTGCGGATAAATTTTGGCTATTTCCTTGAGCAAATCTTGAAATTCCTGGATTATGTGTTAATTTACTTCACAGAGGCTTTTATAGCATTATATTTAATCTACAATGTAACTAATTGTAAGCCAACAGATTAAACAAAATTTCAAATAGACAATTAATTGATAAAATCGGAAATAATTATAGTTGTGGTGATTAATATCTATTTCTAATTTGCTTTTAATTCTGAGTATGGATGAAACAATTGGTAATTAAAGAGATAATTCATAATTGAAGAAGAATTCTTTAATGAATGCCATTCAATTCCAATTATATATAAAATAGTACTCCTGGGATTTGTTAAAACTATCCTGCCCGACTATATGATTAACATTGCAATAAGCTTAGTCATAAAATTCAAAATTTCTATGGAAAATGTAAACTTTATTGAAGACGAAACTTTATGATGTGAAAAATTAATTGATTTATACAATAAACTTCAATTAAATTTTTAATCATGTTTTTATTTCCTTTATTATTACGCTTGGAGCAAAATTGACATTACATATTTAAGTTAGTTCAGTTTCAAATATGATTCACTGCTGAGTAGTAGGTATTAATTCTGAATGACCTTTTTTTGACTTTATTTTCATAATGGTTATATAAAGTTGTTGATGTTAACACTCTAATTACATACATAATTATTTTTAGCATTTGCAATGCATTGTAATTTGTTTGTGGCCTGTAGTGTGATATATATCTACTACCTCACGTTTTAACCTTCAAATTACATTAATGTACTAAATCTACAGGGTTTTCGTATGATATTTAATAAGTTTATAAAAAAAATGGAAAAAAATGACATGTCAGCGCATTATACAATTTATAAGGTTATTAGCAACAAGTTTAAAAGTTATTTGATGCGGCAATAACGGTTAAAAGATAGTATTTTCTCTTCAAATATCTTGAGATGCTTACCTATATTCCTGGATTTGTTAAGAAGTCTTAATATTAATATCCGTCATATTGAAGACACAAAATGGTTGACATCACTGTTTCTCAGTTAACTGAACACAGGATGTTAAGAATTTATTGTGGTTTGTATAAAGTTGGAAATGGACTTATTATTTTTTGTGAATTTTAATTTATTTAAACTATGTTTTACTTATTTATCACTTACCGGAAATACGATCAAATTTAAAATTTTAATTGGAAGGTCGTGTATATTTTAATGTAATTAGATTCTCTGTAATTTTTTAAAAATAATGATTTTCGCTTCCTTGTTCTTCGGCGTTAAAATAAATGGAGCAATCTCTAACTTCATTAATGTCGCAAAAAGGGTTTGAATTTAAAATTTGTTTATCCCTTTCATGTGAAAACTAACGAGTGTAAAAGATTCAAGCTTCAAATTGCATATCATCAGTATGCAACAAATATAAGAGTAAGTAGACTAACTAAATATTGAATTAAATATGGGAAAACCAATATTTGGTTAATTGAACCAAATTATTTATTCATTTAACCCTTTTCTTTATTTGAAATAACAAAATATTTTGTTGAATTAACCAATTTTTCATGATAAAATTTTACTGACATTATTTTGTTGTCTTGAACAAATTGGTTTTTCCGTGTAGAGTCACACTTTTAGCACATTTTTTTTTTTATTTTTATAGACTAAGGTCTGTGTTTAGTATGTATAGCTAAAACCGACCCTACCCCAAACACTAGATACGTCGTGAATTACCGACTTTGCAAAAATCTGGAGTGAGATCGTAATATCCAATTATCGCTCGAGTAGGTGAATAAGCACTAGTCAAGTAGGAACTGCAAAGGGAGGCAGTAGTATCGGTTACCGTTATTTGCCGAATGTATTTATTATACCTACCTACTAATGTAGTTAATAATAACGTGTACTAATTTTACATTTTTATTTAAGTACTTGTTTGGCTTGGATTGATATTGTTCCTTCTTTTATTCTTTTATTTATTATTACTTATATGATACAAAGTTACAGAAACAAGACAAATAATTTATTAGTGACTATTACGGATATTAACGTATACGCATTCTTAAAATAAGAAGGTACTTTTTGTCAAAGTGTCAGAGTTCCAACCCACAAGATTGCAGTTTTAACAAAATTTTTAATATTCCTTTTATTGATTTAGAACTAAATAATATTTTTACGCTTGAAAGTTATTTCGTATATATATGATGTATACAACCTATTGCTATAATCTGTAACCTAAATATACACGTATTCCACGTAAGTGGTTCATTAAAAGTTTATGATGTTCTATTATTAACTTATATTTGAGATTTTGGTTCCATTATCTGTTGGACTGGGACTATATATGTGAAATATTTTAACCAAAATATCACTTCCGGTTGAATGGATGTCAACTTTGTTATTTTAAATAGAATAGTCTAATTTTTTATTTATTTTTTGATTCTACATCCATAAAAACGTCAGTCTTCATTAGCTGTTCCTATAGCTGCATGTTGTTGTTTTTGAATTATCTAAGTTTTTCTTTTTTTAGTAATAATCACTGCATCATTCAGAAATTAATATCTCAGTTAACTGTAAGTAGAGATAACTCTAAGAAACTACCCACACTTTATATTCTAACATACAGAGTGTTAAAAATTGAGAAACACAGTGACATATATTTAAATGCAGAAAACACATTTTTAATCGATTATATAATGGTGCCAAAATCTCAAATATAAGTAAATAATAGAACATCATAAACTTTTAATGAACCCTGTATACAAAGTAAAAATCATAATGATATTTACATTATTTTATTATTAATGTTAACTAAATTATCACATTAGATAGGCATCCATATATAGACATTGGTTTTGTTATTTATTTATTCAAGACACATTGACATGTGCAACTAGTAACATAGTTATCTGTATTATAGACTAAGAAATGTACATATATTGAAATAGATGACGCTGGCTATTTTTCATTGGTAGTAAATATATATTTATGTATTCATTGGCTGGTCGTACATTAGATCACATTTGTTAACGCAGGTATATTTGAAGATAATCACCCAATGTATATACTGTTCCTTCATTATAACGTAACTGCATTTGAATAAGTATGGAAACGTCATTTCATTATCCTCCAATGAAGGTATTCCAACTTTGGAAGCATTTTCTGAAATCTGCAACTGTGATAATGCGAACGCTAACTAAAATTTAGATTAAACCAATCAGCATTGACATAAAATCATTCATAAACGATAAATTTTAATAATATAATTTAATTAATTACTATAATTTTATAGAAATAAATATATTCTGTTTGAAATACAAACACATAAACACTTAAATATTAATATGTAAATTATTTATTAACAAGAATAGCATATAAAATCAGGTATAATACAAAATATGTAGTTTTAAAAAATATATAAGTATATAAGTTTTCAAATGTTTATGACGTAAATTAATTATAATTATTCACTATAAATATATTAAAAAATAAGGGACGTTTCTGAAGAAGACAATAAAAAGTTGTCGAAACCTAAAACACAATTTTATTTTATTATTATGAATCCCCACAAAAAAAAAATAAAAATGTAGGCGAGCCGCTATCTCACGAAAAGAAAGAATTAGAAATAAGTAGATAGGTGCACTCAATTGCTAATATAACACCGAGAAATGATTGAATGTAATTTATTTTACTTGGGTAATACTTATTGTTTGATTAATTCCACAATTTTTCTCTTTGAATGTAGTATTTAAACTTGTTCAATTAACATTTCCGATAATTAATTGGTACCTAATACTTAAAATGGGAAAGATAGAATGTTAAAAATTGTATTAAACATTTTTACGAGTTGAATAAACAATAACATTTAGAGCGCATTTCTTGTATTCAAAACGATAGCATCAGTGTTCAAGTTAATTGTACCATTCTATTCTCTCAATATATATTCACCCTATGCTGTTATTGTACGTTTTATCACATGTACGTCTCAATAAATATAACGTATTTACGTTATTTCTGTCAGAAGGGTATGCTGTTATCGATAAGTGTACGTTATAAAATAACATGCGTGTTATTTACTGTACGTTATGTGGAATAAAATAACGCCATGCGATCCCTTGCAGTTATGCGAATAACAGCAACGTTATGAACAAAAGTGAGGTTAAACTTTACTGAATTTCAATAGAAACGAGTTGATTTTTGAAAATGAGTAATGATTCAAGATTTGTTGGTGTTGGTTTATTAGAGCAACTTTTAACTGTTAATGATAACACTAACTGTAAAATAGCAACCAAAGGTACATTACATAAAAGATTATTTGTGCTTTTGTAGGAATAATTCTGTGATTGAAATAGACCTAGACTGACTTGATCATTTGAACTACTTCTTGATATTTCATAAAATTATTTATAGGTAGATTGCTAGAATATGGTGCTTACATAACAAATAGAACCATTCATACAGCCAATAAAGACAAACATTAATAGCACTTAAAAGTAGAATATCTGTTCAAACATGGAAATACTTTATTTTCAAGTACATTGGTTACGGATGTAACTATTTTTTGCACACAGTTGTTACCAGAATTGTGGGGAACAAAATTTTTAGGTGGCACTAGAACAATCTGTTGAAAGCTGAATAATTCGGAAGTAATAATGGACTAGTAAATATAAGGCACTCGCAAGTCAAATTACTAAAAATTCAAGAAGAAACTGTTATGTATGTACACTTTTATATTGTGAGTCGCCTGGAAACAGCTCTTATTATGAATTAAAAAAATATATGTCAGTCGTAAAAATACTTCAGTGTTTTAATCTAACTTAAATATTATATTTAAAAAACGTAACAGAAACCATTATTAAACAAAGATATGGAAACTTCACGAAAAGTATTTGCAACATCTGTCATAAATATATATATTTATATATTCTACAAACTTGTTTTTATAAATACACAAAAAGTTTCTTATTATTTAATTTTGACTACATAGGGATACTAGCATTTAAAAGAGGTGACATATGTATATGTGTCCCAAGATGTAGGTGTTTAATACTTTCACTGTATATAAAATTTGCTACGGTTCCTTTTGGTAGCACTTTCTCGTTCCAATCCAAGCTCCTTCCTCAGCACTACCCCATACGTTTTCTACTTTAACTTAACAGGTTCCTCATTTCTCTTCCTTTGTTTAGTTGCTCGGTTCTCCTCAATTAAGTGTCCAAATCTGTAGTTGTTCCGTATGCTTGGTTGATTTTAATCTTTCTTATTCTTACACCTCGTCTCACTCTGTTCTCTTTGTGGCCTAGATATGATGATAAAGAAAACCTTACTTATTATTTTAACGGGTTTACTTACGCACGCCATAATTCCAACATAACCTATACAACTTTCCTGTGTGACTTCGCTTAAAAATAACGTTAATTTATATACTGAATTGCAGGAGTTGAATTTCTCTTTGTCCTTTGAATTTATATATAATATCCTTGACAGGTTTCATTACAAAAATATTTGGGGTTTTCTTAGTTTGACATTTTATATTTACATATTCCTTGGGTCTGTTAAGTTTGGCTCTGTAAGTGGCGCTCGTTTGGATATGCGTAAAAAATATTTTTATAAGAACAAAGCGAATTTCGTTCTTTTTTAATTTAATCTTATGTTCGCTTCTGAAGTGAATTTGTATAAATAGTTTCTTCAAATGTCATTGTGAACGCCAGAGCCCATACTACACTAACCGCTACGTTGCGCGGAATTATTCTTTTATTGACAGAATCACGCATTATAGTGTCTCGTTGTAGACGTTTCCTTTCTATACTTTTCTCTAATAACGTTT